>JARWLC010000006.1:34687500-34855000 GCA_033318265.1 Phyllotis vaccarum
TATCTGTTTCTATTTTTCTTTTCATTCTTCCTTTCTCATCTTATTGGATTTTTTTTTCATATTTTATTGTATTGTTTCAGGAGATAGAATTCAGATATTTGGGTTTTGTTTTTTTTTTAATGATAGAGATAGAAAGGATATGGCCTTGGGTAGAATGGGATGAGAACAAGTTAGAAGAGAGAGTCCCTGAGCATTGAAGGGAGAGATTTGATGGCGATATCCTATTTGGGACTGAGTTCTAAGGTTTATCAGTTTCTGCATATCATTTAGCTATAAGTCTCTACATTTGTTCCCGTCTACAGAAGGAGGAAAAGAGGAAGCTTCTCTGATAATGCTGAGCAAAGGTTTTATCAAAGAGTGCAGTGGAATGCTGTCAGGAGTTATTTTATTGCTATATTCCGTTAGTGCACAGTCGTATTTTGTTTTGCATCTCTCAAGTCTCTGATTCTAGGCAACTTCAACAGTGTCAGAGATGGGTTCTGTGGTGGTTTCAGTAAGAAGAAGCCCCATAGACACACGTCTCTGAATGCTTCTTCACTAAAGAGTGGAACACTTTGATAGAAATAGAAAGAAAAGGTGATATGGACTTGTTGGAGGAAATATCGTAAACGGAGTAGTGAACATTGAGATTTTAAAAACCCTTGGTAGACTCAGTCTTACTTATTTTAAGATGTAGATCAGAATGTTCCTAATCTATGTTTCATGAATGCCACCATGCTCTCTGCTGTGATTATAAACTAAGCCTCTGAAACTGAATGGAAATAAACAAAAAACAAAATTCCTCTAGAAAAACCTCTAGTTGAGTGCTTCTTTTTTTTTTCTTTTCTTTTTTTTTTTTTAGTTTTTGTCTTTTTACAGCAATAAAACAATTATTAAAACATGTTCCTTTTCATGGAAGGAGCTTTGGATCCAATCATATATTGGTTGGTTACTGCCAAAAGCTTTGTGACACTATTGTACTAGTATATCTTATAGACAGGTCAACAAGGTAGATCAAAGGATTTGTAACAGGGTTTCTGTTTACCTTTCTGTTTTGGTAGTCTTCAAAGTACCTTCTACTACCGTGAACACTAATCTTTAGTGGTGAAGGATATATGTATGCACCACCTTAACGTCTACATGTTCAAGAATTATATAGGTGTTATACCCAACAAAAAATCCTTACCATTAATCTGTAGAGAATAATCAATTGCTTTGGTTAATAGCTTGAGGTTTTTGGAGATTTCCAAGCTGCTGTTCTGACCAACAACTCACTTAAACATAACCCATTTTCTAGCACAGGAAACTTCATTTGTCAGTGAGAGAAGTCTCAAGCCAGAGCTCTGTCTCCCCTATCATTTGGTAGTTTTATTTAAATCACCTCTCTAGCCATGTATATTTTATGAAGCTTCTATTTATTATGTTTCCATTTGTCTTAATTTTTAACAGTTCTTTCACATATTCTTCTCTTCATACATACTTACTGCCATTCACCCTTTGATCGTCTGTTCCTCTTGCTCATCTCCACCCATCCATATCTATTGTTCTTTCTCTTTTTAGGGAGATTGTCCATTTCCCCCCTGCCCAAAATTACAAATCACAAAGAAGCATAACACTTAGGTTTCTTTTTTTCTTGCATGTCCTTTGTAGGTTGTAAGTCTTGGGAACATGACAGTGAAGAGAAAGAAAATAATTAAATTGAAGGTAAAAGTACCTATTACAATAAAAATGTTTTCTCTCATTTCTTCCTTTCTTCTTCCATTCCTCCGTTTCTTTCTTTTATAGTATTATTTTTTTTTTTGACAGGGTTTTCTTATGTTGGTCAAGCTTGTCTGGAACATGCTATTTACCCCATCTGGCTTTGAAGTTTTGATCTGCCTATCTGACTCTCTTAAGTGTGTAGTGGGATCCAGGTTGTTAGCTCACAAGGTTTGGAGACATGTCTAGGAGCCTGAATGGGGTGTGGCCAGACCCCACTAAGAAGCTTCTGGGACACTCAGCTGGACACACCCTGTTTTGTTCCTGTGTTCTTGGAGGGCAGGTCACCATTCGTGGGACAGTTCCTATCTCCAAGAATTGTCTCAAGATTTAATTTATATTGTCAGTGCTCATATACCCCTCAATAAATATTAATTCTTTGTATGATATATTGCTAGTTAATATCTTTGCAATACAAGTGCTAGAATTTCAAATGTGTGCCAACATTCTCAGCACAATATGTACAGAAGTTATTGTGAGTCCATATTAATAGATATTCAATACAAGTTAGATCAAAGAGGTCTTAAAGCAGTAAAATGGATTGAAATAAGCAGAAGCGCTAGACAGACCCTTCGCTAGATAGACCCTTCGATTCTTGCAGGGATTTGTCTATTTATTAATTCATGTGATTAGTACTAACTCTACACTGGTTAACACTACCCCAGAAAGATAAATAACGAATGAGTTAAAAGAAGATAAAAAGATAATACAATGCACAGATATATCATAGGATCATGAACTTCGTGGCCAAAACAAGAAGCAGAGGAGAATATAAGATGTGTCCATCCAGAAGTCTGGAAGGGACAGAAGATCCACATGGATATTAACAGCAATAAAGGTGTTATGGCAGTCTGCCTTCTAGGGTGACGATCCACAGCTATAGATACAAAAGAAATGTAATCATCTTTGGCCTAGTAGCCTCAAGGCTGAAAAACATTTTAAGTCAAGAGAAACATGAGGTGAATACTTGGATTTCACTGTGGTTTATCAGCTTTTTCTGTGACCTCAGGGAGATAATTTATTTTGTTTTCTTCAATTCTGCTGTAGGGGAACTTTCATTTCAATCCATAGCTAGCATTGACTACATCACATATCTTATTGGGCACCATACATAAAGTTAAACACATCTTGTATCTTATACACTGCAGAAGAGACTAAAGAAAGGCTGTATTTTATTTCACTTGCAAGTTAGTAATTTATTGCCACCAGTTTATGTACTGAAAGAAGACATGAGACTCCAGGTCCCGTAAGCATAGCCTGTATGACTCAACAGTGAAGACAATAAATGCCGTTATTGCAGGATAGGATGCTCCCATTTTATCAAGAACTTACTAGATAATCTCCTTGTTACAGAGTGTTCTCTCTGGGCATCCCTTGTGGATGGAGATGAGAAGGCCCCGAGTCTACAGCACCATCTCCAGGAGCCAGGTGAAAAGCACAAAGCCACAGACTTGCTTATTGTGGATATGTGGCAAACATATATATTATTTCTCACTGTCAGCTGAGTACTCCTCTTGCTACGTAGTCTTTCTCCCATTGGCCTCTGGCATCTCAATGATGGTGGGTCACCAATCACCAGGCAGAGAGGCAAACAGACTCCAAGCTGACTCAGCAGTGAACATGATGAGGCACATTACCTGGGCAATGTCATCTCCTTTTTACCTTCCTAAGGAGACTCATTCTATTATTTTGGTAGAAGAAGTGCTTTGCTGCCCTGTAAAGACTGTCTCTTATCTAAGGTTGTTTGTTATGCAAAAATTCTGAGAAATATAGCATAGACAAAATGCTATCAGTGAATGTTACAAGTCACATAAAATCACAAAAATCATCTGGAGCTATTGTTTTCAAAAAGCTGTGCTCAGCTTACGAGACTCTTAGTATGTCATTGAGCCTGAAATTCTGATTTTGTTGTTCTTTTGGTCAAATTGTTTTCCTTATTTTTTCTTGTTTCCTAATGTATACTTCCTTATTTTATGTATCATCTAATTCCAATAACTTATATTTTGTCTTTGTGTAATTGAATTATTATTTCTTAAACATAAAAAGTAACCTAAAACTCACAAAAGTTGTTAAGTACCTAAAATTTCAGCACAATAATGTACCTTTATATTATTTTTTTCCTTTGATAACAATTATATGATTTCCTTTCATAGTTTAAGGGCAGGATTTGAAAAACCTGATTATTTAAATTGCCCCCTTGATGACATTCTCATCTAAACAAGTACACAGTTACAATAAAAAAAAAATTGTTATTAGTTCCACAAGCAATAGGAGTTAATAGAAGAGTGTGGGGCACAAAAAAAGCCTTTTTGTGTCATCATCTGAGTCAGGAAAGGATTCTGTCCTATGGGAATAGTGCACAGACTCAGGCACGTAAGGCAAACCCAAGGGAATCAGATCTGCTATACCCAAAGCTTTTGTCTTACATATTGGACCATCACCAAAGATTTCATTGAATTAAGAGCTTTGTAGATAAGAAAAAGAAACACCACCAGCAACAAACAGCTTCTGAAGGTCACTAGTCTAATTTATTTATGACTTGCAACAGTCTGTACTTTTGAGTTCTTTCATTATATCTCCTGTTGTTCATTTAAACAGCATTACTTAAGGAGGCAATACTCAACAAAGACTATGTCCTGTTAACCATGGCACTATTTTCTAATTTAAACTTTTTTTAAAAAATTCTATAAACATACATGGAAACATAATAAAAGCACATTAGTTCAAGACAAATATGATTTTATATAGAAAGAACATAGTTTTTTATTTTTATCTTTTTTATTAAATTTCTTCATTGAAGTTTTTATATGTGCTTAGAATACATTTTTGTTATTCTCACCTCCAACTTCTCTTATTGTCCTTTGACCTCTACCAACTCCTATCCTCTGTTCTCTAAATCATTTTCCACATCCATGTGCTTTTGTTTTGTTTTGTAACCTATGGACTTTAAGCAAGGTCGTCTGTGTACCTTGGTTTGGAATTGTTCCCTGAAGTCTGGTGGGCTCACCAGTCATCACAAAAATGAATAATTGACTCCCCATCTACATATAGCCATTATTTCACCAAGGACGTAGAAAGTCCAATGAGCCTCCCTCTATCTCTGACTAACTATTGACAGGCCAATGTTATGCAGATCCTGTTTATATATCTATAGCTGGTATGAGATCATGATTGAAAATATATGTTAAGTCCAGAAAATGGCATTTCACAGATACTTCTCCATGCTTTATAGAACATCCATTCTTCCTTGCCTTCCACAATGCTCCTGGATCTTAGAAGGCGAGGTATAAATGCCTTATTTGGTAGCCCCTTAAAGACATTGACTGCAGAGATGCTTTTTTGATTAAGTCTGAGGGTAGCATTTGTCTTATATAAGCATAAGTTTTGACAAAGAATTTTGCTGATAGCTACGTCAATAAATTTACCTAAAGGCAAATAACAATAGTGAGTTAATCAGTAGGGCCTATGGCTTTCCTAGATATGTGTATTTACCTGTTTTCACCACTGAACAAGGATTCTATCCTGTAAATAAGTCTCATGTCCAATCACAGAGCAGTTGAGTACACCCACCACCATCAAGCAGTTATCACCCCACCTGCCCCATTGAAGCAGGCTGGTATAATAACTGATAGAAATCACATCTAAATGAGAGCTTTGTCTTTTCTTTCTACCAGCATCTAACCATCTTAATACATTGTAAAAGCAGGTAGCAGAACAGAACTATCTACATAAATTCCAATGTGTTTTGTCCATATTTTTCAAGAAAGCTATATAACGTCTTTATATAACATGATCCCATCATCTCCTATGGGAGGAATCTCTTAGTAGCAAGAAACTAGCTTATTCTGGATGTCTCTTGTGTGTCCCTGACCAACAACTTATTCAGAAGTATCTCACACTAGGCATTGGGTCTTCTTTGGTACAGTACAGGTTCCAGAAGAATTATTAGCCATGTGGGGTATCTTCTTTCTAAATAGATATTTTAAATATTTTAATTTTGTCACAAGGTACTTGGTTTCACATGGCATGTCTTTCATTTTGGCCAACTCCCGCCCTAGCCATCTTTCTTGCTTCGACAGTTCTGACTCTCATATCGCTTTCCTCTATTTTCATTTTACTGTGTTGTTATTCCTTGAAAATCTAAAAATATATCTTAAAATACTCACATTATCTGTGAAGAATATATCTTCCATCTTGCTTTAAGGAAAGTTAACTTAAAAAGATGAAATTTCCTCTCTGTTTTGTGTGTTGGATGTGCTGAGGACTAGAAATATGTGACAATCTAAGAATGTGTCTTTGATTGGTAGAATGTAGTCAAATATCAGGAGCATAATTTGTGGGAATTTGCATTATGATTTTCACTGAAAATTGCTTCTTCGTTTTATAACATTATTCCCATACTGATCAATTATTTCAACTTAACAATAAATACTAAAGAACTTTTTCTTTCCTTCTTTCTTAGTAAGTCAATCATTAAAACTGTCTGACAGTACCTTCTTTACAATAGCCAATGGGTAATTAATATTTCTAAGGGGAAAAGTATGCTAGTATTTTTCTAAGATTATTACTTTTAAAAAAAAAAAAACTGTACTTCTTTCTTAGCACCCATATTGCTATGGTCTAAAGATAATTTTAGATAATCTGAAGAGATCATATTCCATAAGAAAGAGTTCACAGCTTATACTGTGCAGTTGCCCCTCGTCTTCATCACATGACTTGGCTTTTGTCTACTTGATCATTTTCTAAGCACTTTATGGTCATCTCTGTAACTTGGCTGATGGCACTGAGTTCTCTCTGGGGATAGGCTGCATCCCACCAAGAGTTTCATAAATAAGTCACTGTCACTTCTTCAACCCCTTAAGCCTAGGAAATCAATAGGCTTCTCTTTATATGTGTGTTTCTTGGTAAATATCTTACAAAACTTGTCAAATTTGTAGTGCTTGGTAACTGAACAATATACTTTTGAACATAATTAAAAGATCCAAATATAAATGTAAATAGACAGCATCATAAGGATGCCCTACAAACAGACAATATTACTGCCTCTAAAATGTCTCTGATTTTTACAAATGACTCTGTATTTCATTAATGTTTGGATTTGGATAAAAAAAAATACAGACCATGAGAAATAGCAGTAATGTATTTTGACTAACAAATATTTTCTTTTATTTCAAATTTACTGTAACTTATTAAAATAATATTCATTTTATCATAACTCTCAACTGTTTACAAACATATTCTACTGCTGACTGAGCTAGTTTTGTTCCTTAGAAACTAACTTCATTGTTTTTATTGTTTGCTTATTTGCATTTCTTTTTTATTTTTAACAAATCTTAATCTAAATTTCCCTTTTTAGGAGAATAAAGTGCTGAACTATGTTCTATTAAGGTGGACCTAGGAGAAATGGGAAGTGAATGGACTCAGGGTACATTGTATGAAATTCTCAAGTAGTTAATAAAAATGTTATATTAGAAAAATACCAAAAAATAAGTTAAACATAAACAGTTATACTCAAAACTTATTGGAAGAATACAGACATCAAAATATAAGTTCTCTACAATTTATTTTAAGTTAACTAGAAAAAATATAAATAATAGTTTTAATCAATTAGAAAGTCATTATTACAAACATAAAATGAAATAGTTGAAAATTTTTCATTGTAAAATAGCTTATAAACTGATTTGAAAATTTTTTTGTTTATAAAACATATTTGAAGTTTTGTGGTAATTCATTGTACTGTTTAATACTGTCTATTTTTACAGGATCTGAAATTTTCTAGGACAAGGGCTCTTGTGTGAGTTTTTCCCTGTGTGGATTATATAATTGAGGTAGATAGACCAACCTTTACAGTGGGAGGAACTAGTCTGTGGTCTTAAGGTCTATATTAAATATAAATGAGTAAGCAAACTTAAGGGCAGTATGTATAATTGTGTGTGTGTGTGTGTGTGTGTGTGTTTGTGTGTGTGTGTGTGTACTGTAGTTGCCATATGACTAGCTGACCCCAGCTCCTGATGCCATTACTTCCATTGTTGGATAGACAGTACTCCACATGAAACTGTGAACCAAAATAAATCTTTTCTTACTTATGATCCCTTTGACAGATATTTTATTGTAGCAATAAGACAATTAAGATACTCATATTACTTTTGGTAATATGGTGTACACTAATCCATAATATTTGTATTGCTCTTATTATACTTCATTATGGGAAATAGACAACAAACTAAGGGAGAGACAGATACCAATTATTACAGTGGGGATAGAGGGTGAGAGAACAGATTAAGGCTATGGGATAATCTGATGATATCTGAAGTAAGTTCCCCCAAATATGCATGGCATATAAATTTTGGCATACTTACTTCCCTTCAGCCACCATTTCAAAGATAGTAAGAAAAAAATTACTAAGACTGTCTTTTAGTGTCTTGTATATTTATAGAAAAAAGAACTGTTTAACTGATTTTTCAGCCTGAAAAGTGGCATATACAGCTTTCACTAGCTAATAATAGTTTTCTCTGCAAAGATCTACACATTTCCTTATTTAAATACCTAGAGAATCTAATAATAAGAGTTAAAATATGTTACAAAATATATTATAAAATCCTTCATTTAATTTATATATATATATATGTATATATATATATGTGTGTGTGTGTGTGTGTGTGTGTGTATACACACACATAATTTATGCTTATCTGTCATCACAACTACTCTGAAAACTGTGGCCAGATATTTCAGGTACAAAAAAAAAAATCTGTGTGGGTTGTACAGTGAGTTAAAAATTCTATTTCAAACAGTAATAATAATAATAATAATAATAGTAGTAGTAGTAGTAGTAGTAGTAGTAGTAGTAGTAGTAGTAGTAATAATAATAATTGTGGTAGTGGGGTTTCTTGGTCCCAGGCGGCCAGAGGCCCAGACCCACAGACCTGTCGCACCAGACCCTTTAACAGCCTGCCGCTGCCGTTCAAGCCCCCAGAAATGACTCAGACGCTTATATTAACTTTATGCTGTTTGGCCTATGGCTCAAGCACATTGCTAGCTAGCTCTTACATCTTAAATCAACCCATTTCTATTAAACTGTCTGCCACGTGGCACGTGGCTCACTTGTGTTCCTTACATGTTGCTCCTTGGGTGGCTTGTTCGATCTGCTTTGACTCTACCCTTCTTCTCCTACCTATGCTCTGATTTCTCCTCCTACTTCTTCTATGGTGCCTGTCATGGCCCAAAACAGCTTCTTTATTTAAAGATTGAGATTCACAGCATACAGAAAGGCATTCCCACATCAAATAATAATAATAGTAATAATAATAATAACTTTGGCACTGTGCGCTTTAGTGAAAGGGCACTGGCCTAATATGAACAATGCACTGAAACCCTCAGTATGAAGATAAAAATACCAAAAATAAAGAGTAACTTTAATATAAGAAAGTACATTGCATTAATTTTCAACCTCACCTTTATACAAACAGTATAGTGATTGCAGTTCACAGGGTGGTCACATTATTTAATATAAAACAATTTATATTCAATTTTGAAATTGAATGAGTTTTTACTTTGTTTACTTTTTGTTTTAGCTAGTGTTTTTGGTTTGGTTTTGTCTGTTCAGGATTAGCATGGAATTCTTTAAAAAAGAAGTGTAATTCCACCTTTAGAACAACCTTCCATTCCTCATGTTTTAAATACTAAGACTATAGGCTTGAGCCACTACATGAGAAAACCAGAATGGCTTTGCTAATATATATATTAAATGTATTTTTTAAAGAACTCATTTAAAATTATTAAATTTTATTTTGGAATTATTTCTTTGAAGAATAGAAAAATTACACAGAAAGCATACATGCATATTATATTCTGGTGTGGGATGTCTTTCTGTATGCTGTGAATACCACTGATTATTAAAGGAACTATTCTGGCCTATTCAAGGCATCGTAGAAATCCAAGCATAGATACAGGAGAAGGAGGGCAGAGTCAGGGAAATGCAATCCAACTGCCACAAGAAGAAACATGTAAAGAAATAATAGGTAAGCCCTGGGCCACAGGGCAGGACAGATTAATGGAAATGGGTTAAAATGGAAGAGCTAGCTAGCAGAGTGTCTAAGCTATAGGCCAAATAACATGTAATTAATACAAGCATTTGAGTAATTTGTGGAGGCCTAATCAGCAGTGGGCAGGTCCAGACCTTGGGACTAGGCTGGGTCAGAAACCTCTTATTACAGATGATGTCCCATCATGGGCATATAGACTCACATAAAGCCAGACAAAGCTAAAAAAGTGTTCTAGACAGCGAAACAGAGCCAAAAGCAGATTTTTGGTTGTGTCTTTCAAGTGGGTTGTGGTACAGAGTGGCCTGAGTGTTTGAGCTACAAAATGACAGTGGGCAGCTTAAGCTGCAACAAGGCTGGTTCCTGAAATTTCACAGAAGACTCAGTATAAGCAACAAGCTGCATATGGTAGATTTAAGGTTTCTGTTTATACAGGCAAAAAGGGAACAAAGTCAAAGATGGTTTCTTAGAAGCAGTATTTTCGGAGATTGTTCTGTTTGCTGGCAGCAAGCAGAGGCACGGCTCCTTTAAGACAGGCCTCCTGGATCAGCATTATATTGTGCGTCTTTAAAGGGGCCCTGCTGCCTAACACTTAAATGGAGTCCATGAGCAGTGGACAGCAGTGTTCTTCTTGATGACAGTGTAGACTCTAACTCTAGGGTTCCCCAGAGTTGGGGTGTTAAAAGGTTTCCCAATATTTAATATTGCTTCTCAGAATTAGGAAGGTAAGTCTTGGCTCTGGTGCCTCTGCCATATTAAAAAGCTGAGAGGAGCTGTGTCAGCAGGCAAAGCAGTGCTTTCCAGCCTAGCATTTTAAAAGCTCTTCTGGTTAGAAAATGATTAAGGATGTATAATAAAACAAGTTCAGACAGAGGAAATCTGTAAACGGGTTACAAAGAATGTGAAAAGAAAGGAAAAAGTGTAGAAAAATTTCCTTAAAAAAAGAGAAATAGAGTAATAAAAATATAATAAGTGACACAACAAAAGAAAATACGTAGAGTCTGAATTATGGTTATTACTGTGTTTTCATTTAATTTTTTAACTGTTAATGGGCTAACCGCAGAAAGACATTTTATAACAAAGGATGATAAATTAAACAAACATATATATTTTAAAGTTATCTTGACTTGGAAATTTTGGTCTAAAGATAGGTTACTTTGAAAGAGAGGTTCTGCTTTCATTTCCACAGAAGATGAGAACCTGTGGATTGCGTCTAGGCTAATATGATTTGATCAAGGAAGACACCCTGAAAAATCTCTAATGGGAAGATATGGCCAAATCAGCTTCAAGGCTGTCAACTAAGATGATCCAGCCTCAGGACCCCATGAGATTGCCAATGTCCCGTAATCAGCAGGAAGTAGTAATGGAAAGCTAAACCCAAATTCCCAAAATATTGTTTATAAATGTTTGCTTTCATTATAAATGGTTAATAGTCATAGTCCATCACTTTCTAAAGAAAAAAAGGGGGATATGATATAAGAATGCTTTTAAAAGATAGATTATTGAATTTACTTTAATCCAAAAACAGCTGCTAATCTTAAAATATTTTAAATTGGCATGGATTTGGTTTGGTGGTACAAATTTAGGGTCAATTTTGTTATACTTTATGTATATTTCTACTCTTGTTTAAGATATTATGTTTATACAATTCCTATAAAATTATGTGTAATTAAAAATGCATATTAATATTCATTTGTGATGACCAAATTTATAGTCGTGTTAGATTTTTTAGGCATACAAAGATATTTCAATTAGATAGATAATCATCAAACACTTCAAAAACCTACAGAATATGACATTTAAAATATTTTAAGAAATTAGACTTTTCCAGATAGTGAGACAGTTCAGCACATATCAAGAGAATGATATGTAATAATAAATTTATTACACATAAGACTTATTATTTACCTTTCCTTTGTGAGTGTGAGTGGCTGAAGCTCTGCCGGACTAAACTTTGTAACTGAGATTGTTAGGCTGCAGGTGAGAATTATAAGACACTGCTATGCAACAATTTCCAAAACCCAGTCTCAGGTTCTAGTGGCTTTTAAAGCATTATTGGCTCACTGGTGGAAAAGTAATGAGAGGTCACATATGCGAAATCTGTGTCATTTCAGTTTGAAGAGGGAGTTTATACAAATTTGGAAATTTGAAAGGCATTTCTTAAATTTTTAAATACTAGCCATTTATTGCCTGCTTCTTCTTTTTTTTAGGATAATCTGCAAAATAATTTGAGGAAAAAAATCAACTTATGTATTCTGTAGAAGAGTAAATATCGTGTCTCCATGTCAGCTGAAGATTTTTGTCCATCTTTCTAGATGACTTTTTTCTTCCCAATGAATAATCATGTTCTCAAATTCTGCAGTTATCAGCATCTTTCACAAGTCATAAGTATTCAGACAAATACATATAATCATGAATAAGAGGTTTCAATTATTATCATTACAAGATCTTTTATTTTAATAATAACTTGACAAATAACATATAATCATAACAAAGAACTTCCCATGATGAGGAGTTCCAAATAACCTGTCACTTCCTTGATTATCTTAGAAGATTCCTCAGAAATTTACCAACTTTGAAATGCTATAATCATACCATTAATTTGCTTTAGATTTTATTTACTGAAAATTATTTCTGTCAGAATAAATATCTAACATCCTTTCAGCCTTCCTAAATTTTGTCTTATCAGATTCTGATATTATAAGAATAGCTTCTTGGTGGATCCCATAGGTTATAATACTATATATTTATTCTAAGGCAATATATTTGTTAATTTTTTTAGATATTTGAGTTATAACTTTAATTTATCATGGAATACATTTTTGAAGCTACAAAATATATTAGAGTTTGTGTCTACATGATATAAATGCATATTAAGATTGGTTTTTTAAAACAAATTACCAAAATTTCCAGTAAACATATATATGGAAGTATATGATAGACATTTGAGACCAGAGATCCCAGGGATGATAAGCCACTGAGAAGGATCCAATATGTACTTATATACGGCTACATTGTTTATCAGGTATTAACTTGAAAGAGGTAAACATGAAGTCTAGTGATCCTTAATTTATGAACTTAAAAATTTGAATAAAATAAAAATAATTAGATATACATAATTTTAATCAGAGGTATGAGGTCTATAGAAACTTCATAAATGAAAGATTTTTCTGTTTCAATATGGGTCTTTAGTGTTCATTGAACCTGTAATATTCTCTCTACTGGTTAATTTAATACTTGTAAATTACTTGACTTCACTCTAAATATAAAGCCTGGATCACATAAATGTTTAAAATTCAGTAGACTATGTCTAACTCAAAACTTTCTACAATAGTCTGAAGCTTGAATACACAGTTTTCAAACTTGACAAATGAGTAACTGTCTTCATGTGATGGCATCAAGAGTCTAATATCCCTAATTATGTCTACTGAATTGAGGTCATTTCATATTTAACAATACTACAGTTCTGCTTTAACCTACCTAAATTAATATATGCTAACCAATGTTGGTGAGTGAGTACTTGGGAATTTTTTTTAATAAAGAAAGTTTGTAAAGATGTTATAAGAAGGAACAAACATTCCAGAAAGCTGATAAATTTCTAAGGAAAATCACCAGTGAAAAGTTATGTCAGCGAGTCTACTCTGTATCATATCGTTTGCAGGTACCAAGGTAAAAGGGCTTTTCAAAGTGAAAAGAAACATTTAAATTACTTTAACAGTACTTACTGTCTATGAAATACACAAACTCCAGCAAGATGCAGTCATGATAGATGAACTTTGCAAACAAGTTGGGTATTCAAAAAGAATAGTAGAACAGCAAAAGTTACTAAAAGAGTACCAAGTGTAGGGGGATTATGTTGTTCCATTGTAAGTAATTGTCCCCACCTTTGAGTTTAATAAAAAGCGCTGATTGGCCAAAGGCAGCTAGGAAATGTGGGCAGGGCTACCAAACTAGGACAACTCTGGGAACTGGAAGAACGCAGCAGAATGCTGGAGAGAAGCCAGAAGAACCAGAGGACAACTATATTGCTCTGAGAAAAGGTACCGAGCTGCATGGCTGAACAGGATAAGAGTCATGGGTTAGATTAAGGCTAAAGAGTTAGCAAGTTATAGGCCTTGGCCTTAGGCCGATCAGCCTAAAACTATTGTAAGTATCTATGTGTCTCTGTGGGTCTGTGGGCCTAAACCTTGAGGGTAAGCCTGAAAGTCCTGGCCAGAAACCTCCTATTACAACTAAGTGTGTTCTTTTGGTAGAAAAAAAAAAATAATGCATTTTAATACTAACTTAAATGAGAGTATTTATAGGAAACTTAGAAACATATCTTCAGAAAATAAAGACGTTAATAATACTTTTTAATATATGTCCTCTTATATTAATAGGGATGATTCAGTTGTATTGTTGAACAGGACTTTGAATTTTTATTCATTTTAACATAACATGTGGTCACTTATAATTTTAAAATTAATTATTCTCTTAAGTTTTTTGTAGGAATTAACCTTATAAAGTTGTGAAAATATTATCTTAATTGTTATACTGATCATTAAAAATCAGTATTTTTAATCAAATCAACAAATTTAGTTCCTACCACAATATGAAAATAAAATTTTACAAAACTCTTCTGCATGATATCCATTTTCTGCACAGTACAGTGACAAAATTTCATCATTTCAAAAATACATTAATGGGACTGAAGTCTGGTATTGCCACTGTATATTTATACAGAAAACTGAGTCTGCTTTAAAGAACATGTTCATTTGCATATGTATATGCATAGATAGTTAAATATTGTTACACATATATAACATAATTATTTAATAACTAAAAATAAATTATCAAAATTGTTTCACTTGACATTTACTAAAGTAGTGATCAAATGAGAGATGAATTAAAATTTTATTAATGAAATAAACTGTGCTAAAAATGGATAATACTCAGATTCAAATGAAGAGAATTTCTAGAGAGGTACACTAAAGAAGAGGTGAAAAGATGTAAAGCTTAGGATCACATGATCACTGATGTCTTAAAAGCTGGAGTGCTCACTATTGCCATAGTAGCAAAATTCCTTTGTCACCAATGTGAGAAAGTACTTAAAGATCTAAATTTTCTGCTAGTTTTAAATATTTTATTCTAAAATGTTTGATAAAATTTGATGCAATAGATGAAAACATACACATGAATACACAAATACATACCTGAACTACCCTAGCCAACCATTGATGTGGGAATGCGTCTCTGTATGCTGTGGATACAGTCTTTAAATAAAGGAGCTGTTTTGGACCTTGATAGGCACCATAGAAAATGTAGGCAGAGGAATCAGAATAGTTAGGAAAGGAAGGGTGGAGTCAGGGACAGATTGACCCAGCTGCCAAAGAAGCATGTAAGGAACACAGGTGAGCCATGGGCCATGTGGCAGACAGATTAATAGAAATGGGTTGAGTTAAGATGTAAAAGCTAGCTAGCAATGTGCCTGAGCCATAGGCCAAACAGGATGAAGTTAATATAAGTGTCTGAGTCATTTCTGGGGGTCTGAGCAGCAGCGGTGGGCAGCTAATGGGTCTGGCGTGACAGGTCTGTGGGTCTGGGCCTCTGGCCACCCGGGACCAAAAAACCTCACTACTACAAACCATTTAACATGATTTGTGTGTGTGTGTGTGTGTGTGTGTGTGTGTGTGTTTCTGTGGCTTTTCTTGGTCTATGCTTCTACTGGGCATTTTCACAACCCAAGTAGGTTACCTTCTTTTAAGATCACAGACAGAAGCCTCAACTAGACACAATATGAAGATTCACAGATCTTGGAGAGCAAATACCCAATGCATACATCTACCTCACAGCTCCTGCATTTATCCCTAAGGAAACATTGCAGATGAGTGGCCAGAAAAACTGTAAGAGCCAGAATATCAGTTTTTCCTGAAAAATGGCTGCATAAACAAGACTGGAACAATGATAATGCCAATGGCCAGATTAATGTGGAAGAGAAAACTTTTGTATTGTCCCACCTCAAGACAAACTATAGTTAAGCTATAGTTAACTGATGACTGATAGGAAGAAAATAACATCTCCAGGTATTGACCCTGTATTGGTTTACCAATATAGTGATCATCCCTGAAACCATATACATACTAACAACAAATAGAAATGTACCCAGCAAGTACACATGCACACTACAGACACAGAGAACACACACACACACACACACACACACACACACACACACACACACACACACACACACACAGATGAAACCGTGGTTCAGGTGAAGGTAGCTGGGAGGGCCTAGAGATGGAGACGTGATGTAATTCTCTTTAAATCATGCATATTAAAGCCTAAATAAAACCAAGAGCAGAAATAAACCCATAATGTTTCATTTCTTCATACATATTATTTCAGCAATAAATTTGCTCTTTAACATTTCCCTAAGAACTCTAAATATACTTAAAGAAAAACAAATTAGAACACAATAAGATATTTGAAATGCCATAAGGCATATATTCCCCTTACTAATCTCTACTATATTTTCAAATTTAGAGGGCTAAAAATATATACTAAAATGTAAGTTGGTCGCTTATATTTGATTTTTCTGCTAACAACATAAAAATGACAGTGAACACTTGTGATTATAAAACAAAAGAGAGAAGGAAACAGAGGTACTGCCAGTGGAAAAAACATTCTGAGATTAATATCTTTCTTTCCTTGTCAAGTTAGATTTGAGGGTAACTGAAAACGCACTCTAAACTGTCAGGAATGATGGAACTAAAAGCAAATCTTTATTCACGGGATGACTTCAGAGGTTAAGATTCAATAATGCCAAGACTAAGTAAAGACAGATGAGAGAAAGGGCAGGGAGCATAAATGTGTGCACAGTGGTGTTTAGAACAGTAAATCACTTCCCCCTAATGCTGATGTAAAACCTCACCTCAGAAAACTGAATTGTGCTTTCTAGGTAAAAGTAAATAAAGCAAGTGACCCATGTGTGATCTTCACAGCTCCTGTGTAAAATCCACTTCCATCAGGGGTTGTAGAGATAGCTTTGTGTATAAGAGCTGCAAGCCAGGGGAACACTAATTTAGACTCCAGCACCCATGCAGGAAAGCCAAGCATTTCTAGCTACCTATAATCCTAGCATGAAATAGGACTAAACACGGGGGTTACTGGAACTTTCTTGAAATCATCTTAGCTCAGGATCAGTAACAGACACTGTCTCAAAGGAGAAGGCAAATGCAGGATACCTGATGTCCTCCACTAGCCTCAGCATATCTGAGCACAGGCACACATACCTCACATACATATACACTCAACATATACATAACCACATTGGAACACACATACATACACACACATACACAATTTAGGAACCATATACATCATCCAATCATACCATGAAAAGTTGGGTTTTCCAGGAAATTAGCTTCACAAAATTGCACATACTATCAGATCATTATTCTATTATTTTATTGTCAAGTTGAAACAAACATCAGTCACTTTAACTTTAAGAGAAGATCATATAAACTAGGAAAATGCACATAAAACCTCTCAAGTGAGTGTGTTGAGAAGAAGTTGCAAAATAAGATCCTGTACAATATAAAACCAGTGATAAACATATTAGAATATGAATGTTAATGACAACGTAATTATTAAAGACAAATCAATAAAAAAGGAGAATAGACAATATTTCCAGAGAGCATAAATGGACAGAAAAGGAAGCACAGGGATGAGAAGATAAAAAAAAAAAAACATTTTAAAAGCATCTAAAGTGCACAGTATGTTTCTAATCATTCTTCTAAAAGGGATAAAAGAATAGAACCCCATACCCCAAGAAATTAAATTAAATTGTAAATCAGGAAGCCATGACCCTTGTGAAATTACATAATTGAAACATTACCAGAGTTTAAAGCCTTTTTTTTCTTTGACCTATGAGATAAAGCTATCTTAAACTGGAAAGATGGTTTATATACACATTTATGAGATTCAAATCGTCATTGATATTATTAAAATTGAATGCCATAGATTTCATTAAATTCCCAGACTATTTTCAGTGTTATGTTCAGTTTGAACTAAGTTTGATTCAAGTTAGATTGTTCTCAGTAAAATGAATTTAAAAATTGTGCCATTTATCTCTGCTTAGAAAGTCTCAAAATATGTGCTTAGCAGAGTGAGGAAATAAAACTGACAGATGTCACAGAAGAAATGACACTTGGCACAGTCCCATGGAGTAGAAATCCCAAGGTCGTGAGTCAGTTCACACAGAAAATCTAGATACCGTGGTTTCCAAGGAAGACAGTGATTTAGTGGAAATAAAAGGAAATCTTATATCTCCTTGTAGTTTTAGGCAAAAGAGTGATGCAGAATTAAAATAGAGAATAAAAGGAATTACTAAGAAAACTAGTGAGGATAATTGATAGTTACTGAATTTACAGAGAAGCCATTAATTTCTTATCAGAGGAACAAAACACTGTATTTCACTAAAATAAATATAGCCACAGAAGTTAAAATTAAGGGGTAAGTGACGAGAAACCATTATATACACAGCAACAATAATATAAACTTTCTTTTTAATATCACAAATATTTGTTAATGTTTTTATTTTACAGTGTTGAAAAAGTAACAACTTTCATAGATATTTACTGTGAATATTAATTTATAAAACACAAGGAAAGACACCTTGCATCATTTCTGATTTTTACCGCAAGTCATTAAACGACACTGATTTACCGTGTTTAGGATATTTGCATGCCTGATTCTTCAGAATTTAAATTCTTTGGTTGCTAAATTTGAGGTTTTCAAACTTATAAAACCTTTATGTTACTCCAACTTCAAACTACAAGACATGAGTAGTCACTAAGGTAGCGAGCCATAATATGTCTCTCCGGAATGTTAAAAAATGTTCTTGAAATATAACTACCTTTAAATGTTTAGATTATCATTTCATAAGTGTGATGATTTTTGACATTCACAACATTATTATTTTTTGCTTTATTCTAGAATATTTATGAAATCCAGCCTCTACTAGTATACTCTGAACACATTTAAGACTTAAGGTGTTGAAGTCATAGCTTGAGATGAGCCAAAATTAGTTCTAAATTCTGCTTATTTGACAATGTCTCTTAAATGGGCACCTATTCTGCCCATCTTCCCCTTCTGTGAAAGGTGCCAATAACCACTCCTTTCTTCTGTGCACATCATGAAGATTGAACCTAAAGGTTCATTATGTTTCTAATGCAAATTAGGTCTGATTGTGGAAGGGTCTTTATGTGGATGTTACTGTTCATGACAGGAATAAACTTTAGTATCACCACCTTGAAGAACTCCAGTTGAGCCTCATGTTTTTCTACCAGTTCACAGAAAGGTCAACAATATTTTTCAATTTAGGTAGAAGCACGCAAGACTCAAAAAGCAGTAAGGAAGATAAATAGTTACTCTCTGGACTGGCACTGTGGAAGAGTCAATTTATGGCTACAGAGAAATAACATATTCCTTATGATACATAAAATTTCTTGACACCTAATTCCAAGTAACTTACTGCTTTGAAGAAATGTCAGTCATTGAAAATGGGCAGTAAAACTGATGACTGATAAAGACAATATAGTCTTAGATTTCAGTGAGGTAAAGTTTGACTATGATAAATATTAAGAAATAGAGAGGGGAAATTAGTTGTAGCCTTGGAAAGGATCACATTTTGTGTACAACCTATGCTGTGAACACTTTGGATTTTTGTTCACTGATTGAATTGCTAAAATGTGTTGAGATGAGATCCAAATATATTAAAATAAATTTTTATGAAAATGAATCTGTAGATTGTTACTAACCATATTTGTTATCTTTAACTAATAATCACAAGCAATAAAAATGTGAGTGGAGTAAATTCACAGGTTGGCCTTTACCACCTGTAATAATGTAAACACTGCTAAAAATCATGATTCTAAATTCCTAAGAAAGTCGTGCATATATGATATGAACAAAAATTAAACTGACATTTTTTAACAATTCTGGCCTAGTATGGCATATCCTCTTTATTAAAGTTTTAAACTGATACTCATGTCTCTCAGACATAAGCTTCTATGATATTTTTAGAAAACTCTTTTTCATATATTCTTTTGAGTGCACATGGCAGTTATTCATCTTTGCTCCTTCTTTCTTGGTATCTTAATTCTTTCCAGGTTTATTATTTGCATAATAGTTTCTAGGTTGAAATGTTCCCAAAGTATCTTATTTTGATTTGCACAGTTCAGTGTGTGTGTATGTGTGTATGTGTATGTTTTTATGTATGTATGGATGTGTGTATGTGTGTGTATATGTGTGTATTTATGTGTATGTATGTATGTATGTATGTATGTATGTATGTATGTATGTATATGTGTATATGTGTGTATGTGTGTATGTGTGCATATGTGTGTATTTATGTGTATGTATGTATGTGTATATGTGTGTATTTGTGTGTGTATGTATGTATGTGTGTGTGTCTGCACACGCATGCTTATGTATGTGTTTCTCCTGCTTTTTGGTTGCTGTGTTATATTCTGTCGTGTTTACCTTACATTATTTTGCTTTGTAAAGAGAGCAAGTAATAAGGATTGGACAAGAACGGTGGGGGAACATGAGGGAGGGGAAACTGATCAGAATCTATATTAGAAAAAAATTTGTTTCCATAAAAATTAATTAATTAAAAAGGTAGTTAACTTCTGTCCCCTCTACTCTTACATATACAAGTGTGTGATACAGTTACATGCTTTGCCACTCACTAATACAAGCTGAGGAGGGTGCTGAATCACATCAGCATCCTCTTTGGCCTATATTAAAATATGAACACTTTATGGCTCTTTATTTGCACCTCTCAGGTCCACAATTGTGATCCCTCTCACACTGAGGACACTTCAGAGGGGAGACAATTTTTTTGTTTTCCTTGTCAACTTCTCACTTTCCCTGGGTCCCTTCAACTGGCATTTTTTTTTCCTGTTGGTTTGTCCATTATTAATCTGGGAAAGAAAATTATTCTACAGCTATAATTTTATTCAATATTTGAATAAGTATGTAATAATTGTAGTATAATTATTTCATCCTAGAATTACAAGATCAGATTCAAATTATAGGTTATATTCTGAAAATAAAGAATTTCTCCATATTTAGGGTTGACTGTAACCCTGTTCTGCACATGATCATATTATCTAATGAGTCACCTGTGTTCTTCAAGCAACACTTCACTGTTTTTCCTATGTTTTTTATTTTAGTTCCTATAAATTAAAAAAGGTTTTATAGGAATTGCTTCGACAGAAAAAAAAATGCTTAACTACATGTAAATCACTTATTTACCTTCCTTGAGACACCTGTAGAAATGACAACTGCGGAGAAACTTAACCAGGTATTAAGTTTTATTTCTGATGTAGCCTTTCCTATGACAATAAGACCCCAGCTTCTTGAAGCTGTATTGGTTGGACATGACAGGTCATTGCACACAGCCAATTTTTTACCATAGTCAGGGAAGTGTTTATGATGTCCCACCCCAATCAGATGAGCTATTTGCAATTGATGGTTACTAGACGAGGGTAAGTGCCTTTTCTTCAGGGCTGCAAACCCTGAGACGCTACAAATGCCCAATAGATGATCGTATACCACACACATACAGGTAGCACTAAATGATAAAAAATGCAAATAACAATGTATTACCTCAATACATATGTATCCCTGGTACAACTATTGGCCTTAGGATGTGAAAACAATAAGTTTTCAATTTAGGGTTCTCTGCAAACCCACATTTGTGTCTGTAACACCAGATAGGTCACTACTCTCGAATATGACCTCCTGTGATTGTTTAAATATGTTTGTCTCAAATGAGCTCATGTGCCATGGTTTCTTACTGATGGCAATGTTTTGAAAGGTTTTAAAATCTTACAACAGAGAAGCTACCTGGAGGAAGTGGGCCATTATGGATTAGCCTCCAGGCTTTATAGCAGGCACTGCATTTTGTCTGCTCTGCTTCTTGACTGCTAATACAAAGTAACCAGATGCCTCACTGCTGATACTATGCCTTCCTGTCACAGACCGCCTGTCTTCTGAGACTGAGGCAAAACAAGCACCGAAGCCCTTAATTGCTTCTTAGGTGTTTGGCCACAGTAATGAGAAAAGTCGCTAAACCCCACCTTTTGGATGCTGCCCCAGCATCTCCAGTGGAGTCTGCATAGCATGCTGGAAGGCTTGCTGCCAGACCTGAGGCAGAAACTTGAAGGAACTTTTGGTCTCCTGGAACGCTTGGCCTCCCCTGTAGAAGGATGTGTTCTTGTCCTACTGTGCTTTCTCTCCTTGCTAGCTGCACGAGCTTACAGGAACACAATGGACTGTTACAGATGCTCAGTCTCCTATGACCACCACTCCTGGGTTCCCAGAAGAGAAGGTGCCTCCAGGACCCTCTGAGTTCCCCCTCACTAGAGCTGTGTGGAGGGTCCTAATGGAAATCAGACAGGGGGAGGTTTGATGACACAATTGCAGAATGAAGAGTTGTTTGCAGAAGAAACAAACTGAAACCAATACCTTGCAAGTAGGTTTTCTTAAGAATGCTTTAAAACCCAATGCAACAAATTCCTATGACCCGATGGGTAGGAATTCTGATGAATACATACAGAGGGAACTTCATAAAATTCCCAAAAGATTAATGCATGGCAGGTTGCAATAGTTTATAAAGAATATATGGTGGGAATCACCTATATGGACTTTACAAATTTCCTCTGACCACTCTAGACTCTTTACTTATACAGGAGTATATGATGAATTTGGCTAGAGATGGGTAAATTATTTAGGAGAAAGAGTGTCATATTACTCCCCTCCTTTTCATGCAAAATTAGCTAGAGCAAGACCACCCTGGTGTGTGTTAAGTAGGGAATAAAGAGAAAGCATTATTAGACAATTGACTAAGCCTTTAGAGGAAATTAATAAGCGCAGAGATGCCTGGAGGAGAAAATGCTGTGATTGGAGCTGTCCTCTTCTCACTATGGGCCAATTGATAGAGAGGGACTTTTATGGGCATATGTGGGGAAGAGGAGAAAAGTACCCAAAGAAAGAACATGGCCAGTCCATGTACATTTATCAAAAGGCTGATGCACAGAAAGGATTCAGGAGAGTGTGCATAGAGTCGATGGGTCTCAAATACTGATCACAAGGCTTGTTGGTTTCCTATATGAACTCATGTTTGTCTGTCATTTACTGAGTTAAAAATTTTCTCAGGTACCAGGTGCCGCTGTGGTTTTGTGAATTCTTGAGATCCTTTGGGGCTGTGTCTGTGCTTTGTTGATTTATTGAGGAAGTAAATTGTTTAAGAAATGAGAATATTGTTGTTGAGGCAATTATATGAGCATTATTTCCTTGTAGTTTTGGCCTACAAAAGATTTGATGTTCTGCTAATAATTTGGCATTCAGATCCACTACTACCTAGTGTGTCTGTTAATCCACCACTGGTCCTTGCCCACCTGAGTACCAGACTCCCTGACCTAACCCAATGGAGCCGGTCTGTGGCAGGATGCACCTGCATTTTCAGTCATCTGCCTCATTTTTGGGCATCTCCTATTTTACATGCTCCAGTTACTCCTGTAAATGCAATGTTTAAATTGTCTAGTTTAAGTCTACATTCACCTTAATATTTCACAATAGACTGAACTTTCTGAATTCAGTGTTCTGAGCCTCGGTGTTATCTATCCCACATATTATTTTTCCCAAAGTCCATCACTTAATAAAATACTTTTTTAACAAATATACAAAATAAATTGCTAACTCCAACAAAACATATGTCAGTAGTTCTTCCTTTATTATTTTCAAATGATGGGAGTTAGTAACCTTATTAATAAAACAGTTCAAGTCAGGAACAAGTTTATTAGTACTTAAAAGAAAAGGCCCAGGGCAAGCAAAATGTAATTTTAACCCTGTCCAGAGAATGGAGGGGAGAGAGTAGGCATCATACATTTAAGCTGGAGGCCGGGCACATGGCTGGCAAGTAGATACATGGCATGAAGGGAAATTTTGGGAAAAGAATAAGGGAACACAGAACTGGAGAAACCCCACGAGATAAGGAAAGTAGTGTGCTTAGAAAGCTATAGCAGAATGAAAATGAGTTACAATATTTTAATAATTCAGAGAAGCAGGCAAAATCACAATCTACATGACAGTGGCTAGGTAAAATAATGCACTAATGGTGGAGATTCTATTTTAAAAATAAAAGTTCAATATCCCTGTGAATAGCTAATTATTCTGTTCATACCTGCAGATAAGGTACAGACCCAGCATAACTAGAAGAACCAGTCTCCACCTAGGTCTAAAGGAGTTTTTTCCTGATTGTTTTTTGGGGGGGTTTTTTCTACCGAAACAATAGTAACTAGCTTGATTTTTGATTTGGATTCAGTTTATTCAAATTATTGAGTTTGCATGGTTCAATGGATGAAAGTGCATATTCCCGGGCCTGACAATGTGAGTTCATACCTGGACACAGAGTAGATGAGTAAGCCAACTCCTCAGTATATTCTTTGACCTCCAAACTACATACATCCATCGATAAATGTAATTAGCTTTATATATGTGTAAGTGTGTATGTGTGCATATATATATATAATTTTTAATTTAGATAAATACAGTTTCTCTAGTTATGATATTTATTATAAAAAATGTAACTGTAGAAAAAAAAACTTTTTAAAAGTACTCACCAAAAAAGATCTCCACATACAATTACTGAATGATTATAAAAAATATTATTGAATTAATAAGCTTTATTAAGACTATGTTTTAGATATTATACTATATCATCTATGTTTAAAAATCCCTGTAAGTCCACACTCTTTGAACCCTTTCAGAATACATTGCATGTGGGTGGGGGAAACAGTATAGTAAATGGGAACAAGCCAGTTTTTCTGAAGACATAATTTAACGTTTCTTTCCAGCACTCATGTCGGGCAGCCCACAGCCATCTCTAAGTCCTAAACCAAAAGATCTGAGGCAGTCTTCTGGCCACTGTAGGCATCCTCACATGAATTTACGGTAACACAAATAAGAAAATAAATCTTTTAATAAAATGCAGTGGGTGACTGTCTGTCCTATACCAAATCACTAATTAGAAAAAGGTTGTGGGTTCAATGAGTATTTTCCAGATATCTTGATTTCCCAGATTCAGGCATAATTTAGCATGCAAGTCTTTAGGGATAAGAAAAAATAAACGCCTTTTTATTCAACAACACACCTGAAATTCTGTAGAAAATAAAATTCTGTAGAAAACATGTCTTTGTTGTCTTTCCTGCTCTTTGAGCCTCAGTGTTGTCTCTTCCCATGAGGCATACACATTTCTAATCACTTTGTTTCTGCTATGTCCTGCTAGGTTCTAAATTGCCCTGCGTTTACCACCCCTTGCTGCTCTCCTCACTTGACTTTGTTTGGAAGTGCAAAATATCTGAGTCTAAGTTCTTTTGTGGTTGTTGTTTTATATCTGCTAGATCCTTAACCACCTGGGTGGCCCCTCTATGCTATTTAACACTCACACTGAGGTTCAAAGTCTGCCATTTATTTTCTTACAGGGAAACAAATAGATCATTTTAAAATAAAACAATGAACACGCAAGACACAGAAATTAACATACATTTCCAAGTTCATGACCATTCCAAGTCATGTTTTTTTCCATAGATATTATTTTTGTGTTCTACTGGGGTTTTTTGTTTTTTTGTTAAATTTTATTTTATTTTTTATTTAAAAATATTATTCATTTTACACCCCTCCAACCACAGATCCCCCTTGCTCTGTTCTGTCCACTCCTCCCCAGCCTTCCCCTAACTGGCCTCACCTCCACCCCATCCTCCAAAAGGGCAAGGTATCCCAGAGCTAGTCAGCAAATCTTGTTATATTCAGTTGTGGCAGGACCAAGCTCATCTCCACTGAATCAAGGCTATGTAAGGTGTTCCTCTGTAGGTAATGGGCCCCACAAAACGCAGCTCATTCACCAGGAATAAATCCTGATCCTACTGTCAACAACCCTTAAACAGACTAAACTATACAACTATCTCCTGTATGATCCCATGCAGGCTCCACAGCTGTCTGTCTAAAGTTCCCACTAGTTTAGTTCAGTTGTCTCTGTAGATTTCCCCATAATGGTCTTGACCCCCCTCCCTTGCTAAAATTACCCATCTCCTTTCTTTTCAATTGATGCTTAGCCTGGTGCTTGGTTGTGGATCTCTGCATCTGCTTCCATCAATTATTGGATGAGAGCTCTATAATTCGACAATATGATTACCAGGGCAGGCCAGATCAGGCACCCTCTTCACTATTGCTAGTAGTCTAAGCTGGGGTCATCCTTGTGCATCCCTGGGAATTTCCCTAACACTAGGTTTCTCTGTAACTCCCTATGTTAAGATATCTCTTTCGCTGCTTTCCCACTCCATTCCTGTTCCAGCTCCACTATCCTGTCTGCTCACATTCTTATCCTCCATCCCGTCTTTCTATTGCTCCTGTTGCCTCCAGTCTTCTTGGGAGATCTCATCTATTTCCCCTTCTCGAAGCGATCCATACATACCTGTTAAGATCCTCCTTGTTAGCTATCTTTCTCTGAAGCAGTGGGTTGTATTCTGGTTATTCTTTGCTTTCCATCTAGTATCAATACATAAGTGAGTACATACCATGTTTGTCTTTCTGAGTCTTGGTTACTTCACTCAGGATGATATTTTTGCTTGTTTTTCTGCTGAGTAATACTTTGTTGTGTAAATATAGCACATTTTCTTCATACATTCTTTAGCTGAGGGGTATCTAGGTTGTTTCAGATTCTGGCTATCGTGAGTAATGCTGCTATGAACATAGTTGAGCAAGTCTTTGTGATATGGTTGAGCATCCCTTGAATACATAATATGCCCAAGAGTGGTATCATTAGGGCTTGAGGCAGATTAATTCTCAATTTTCTGAGAAGTCATTGTACTGATTCTGAAGTGGCTGTACAAATTTCCACTTTGACTGAGGAATTTTTTTTCTCTATCATATCTTCCATGCCAACGATTTTTTCTTCCAACGATTTTTTTCTTCCATCTCTCGCATTCTATTGGTTACACTTGAGTATGTCGTTCTTGTTCATTTACTCGGATTTTCTACTTCAGGTATTCCCTTAGCTTGTGTTTCCTTTGTTTTCCCTCTTCTAGTTTTCAGGTCTTGAAGTGTTTCCTTCACCTGTTTGATTGTTTTTTCTTGACTTTCTTTAAGGGATTTATTGATTCCTTCAAAACTTTTAGTTTCTCTTTTCCTCTATTTCTTTAAGGAAATTTTTCACTTCCTATTTAAAGGTCTATATTATTTTTAGGGTCATTTTTGTGTTTTTCTGCATTGTGGTGTTCAGGTCTTGCTGTTAGAGAACTGTGGTTCTGGTGGTACCATTGCAAAAAGGTGTCTGTTTCCCAGGGTCCAATCAGAGCTGGAGGATTCTGTGTCTCATGGAGCCATTGAGGTCACAGGAGGATGGTGGGTTCGAGGAGGTAGTGGGACTTGTACATTTCAGGGTCCAGTGGGAAGTGTTGATAGGGAAGGCTGCCTGCAGGAGTGCTCCCTGCTGGCCTGTAACTAAGTGAGCATTGGGTAGGATATGAGGAGCGCTGGTTATATGTGGGGACCCAGATCTTAGGGATTGGGCTTTCCAGCTGGGAAGAGTCATTCACCCCTTGTTCCATTTGGAACTGGCTTGTTCTGATGGTTTTAGATGGTGTTGTAATGTTAAATATTTTATGGTGTCAAAATAAATACAATTTAGAACATAGTATATTATCTTTATCATCTCAGGGCACAGCCAGGAGACAAGGCCTGTGCTGGCTGCAATAAAAGCCATTTTCACCATTCACCTAGTTTATAAGCTAAGTGTACAGAGCCTGCATGACATACCCCAGCTATCTAGGGATGAGTAAGTGCAACTTCCTGCCAATTAAGAACCTCTGCAGGTTTGACCCTTAACTCTCTAGAAATGCAGCCCTATCTCCCTGTCAGATAAGAACACCTGCAAGCAGTTATGTTCAGAGATGCATGACAACCTTCCTGAGACAGGACATTCCACAAATTAGGTTGCTTACTGACCCCTCTTCCCCATTCTTCCCTACACAGCCAACTCCCTGCCTACACTTGCTTCATAAACTCCCCTGAGAAAAATAAAAATTGCAGCTTGATCAGAACCCACTGTCTTGCTGTCATTTCTTGCATCTCTTGTCCCTCCCACTCACTCTCTTCTCTTTCCAGAGTTTGTGCTCTCTTGTAGACCCTGCTGGCTGGGGCAGGGCACCTAATCTTTGTGATAATCATATTGTTATTTTGCACTATTTGGAAGTGAAAAACAACCATCCTTTGCCTCTGCATATACACATTTTGAACTCATTCATCATTCAGCCTTTATTATACCAATTCCTGTGACTGATAAGATCAGGGAAACTTTTGACCTTCACCTTTTATGAATGATGTATCATGATTTTTCTTTTTAATTTGAAGAGTGAAAATTCCACATAAATTATCAAATCAGTTTTTCTCATATTTTGTGTTCTAATAAGTAAGACACACACAATCTGCCCTGCTTTTTTGTAGTTTTTTAAGTTTCCAACCACATATTTCCTTGTTGTTATTATTTCTAGTACCCACAATCTGTACACTTATGATAGTTAAATTCTTCTTAGTACATAGAGGGAAAAACTTTGTCTGTTTAACTTTTGGAGCCCCAAATAAGTTCTATAAAAACAGAACTTTTGACAGGAATAGAATTTTAATGAGATAACCCCATATGAGGATTATCCTCATCAAAGCACACTCTATTTGTAAATATGCTGTCCATGAAGCCAAATCATCCAGTCATTAAACAGTACTTTTAATATATAAAATAGATCAGTTCAATTGTGGTGAAAATTCAGTTACCAAATTCTGCCAAAGGCAGCCATTGGTGTGCAAATCACTAGGGTTTCTCTGAGTGGTTGATACTCAGTGAGTCAACCTGTGGAAAATCATATTTCATGTTCCATGTGCCATATCTCATTTAGAGTCCATCTGCTACATTTATCGCAATGAGGAAAAGCAATTTTTCTAATTAGTCAACGATTCTTTGATCACCTCATGGAAAAGGATAAAAAGTAAGTATGTCTACAGTGTTCGCCACTTGCCTAACATATGCAATTGTTCTGAGTAAATATAAAATACTGAAGCAAAAGAATAGATATAAGTAAATAAAATGGATACTCTTATTCCTACTGAAATCTACTATGTGTGCTGAAATCTACTATGGCAATCTAGATAATTTGTAATTAATTCATCTTATAACTTAGTAAGAGCTAAATAAATAAGGAAAATCCTGATTAGTTATTATTAGGTAGTCAACAAATACAATCAATAAATAAAAGATAAAAGCCCATGCCTATAAAAACAATAAAGATTAAAACAAAAAAATAAAGAAATACAATGACTAAAGAAAATAATGGAGTGCACATTTAAATCAATAAGAAGATTCCTTATGGTACAACAGAATGTGAAAATAAACCAGATTGCTACTGAGGAAAAGCAAATGAAATCACAATCTAGATTAAAATAAAGCAAACAACAAAGACTCCTAAGTGTGGTACCTTAGGTTTATGTTGTATGTTATGTAGTATGATTGATTAGTAAAGATCTAGTGGTGCTGTAGTGTATCTATAAGGATGACCATTAGACATGCTTCCAGACACAAAAAGTGTATGAGGAAGGGATGCTAGTTATCTTAAAGAAGTCTGTGAACTACTGCTTTTTAAGTGAAGTAAGAAGTCATTATTCATACTAGTGAATAGATGTGGCATACTACAGTGAACTTGAATATGGTAAGATGATAGCTGATAAGCACTCCATAGGTGCTGTGTGGAGATTAGTCAGCAGAGCTGAGATCAAGAACACGGGACTAAATTAGAATGACCTCCCTGTAACAGTAAGGTTTCTTGGTCCCAGGGCGGCCAGAGGTCCAGACCCACAGACCTGCAGCCCCAGACCCCTTAGCCACTGCTGCTTAGGCCCCCAAAATGACTCAGACGCTTATATTAAGTTTATGCTATTTGGCCTATGGCTCAGGCACATTGCTAGCTAACTCTTACATCTTAACTCAACCCATGCTCATTAATCTGTCTGCCACGTGGCCGGTGGCTCACCTGTGTTCCTTACATGCTTCTTGGGCAGCTGGCTCGGTCTAGTGGTTAAGATTCTGCGCTCTCACCAGGGTTCGATTGACCAGGGTCAGGGAGCAAAAAAAAAGAGGAGAGAGAATGGGACCCCATGATCCCAGCAGCCTTTTATGAATAGGGTTGGCCACTCCTCCCTCAAGAGCCCAGAACCCTGGATAGGCCTCTTCGGGCCTTATCAGCTGACACCTGAATCCTACCACACCTCCCAATTATTCAGACTATAAATGATATTAGATCATGTTCCTCTATTAAAGTTATTAGTTGAATTTGACTACTAAAAACCTAGAATTGATATAAAATTTGTTCCAGCTTTTCAAGACCTACCTACAGGGGATTTAAGATCCAGTCCCTGGACCTGCCCTGCGATTTCTTCTCCTCACCTCTGGAGGGGTTTGAGAGTCGCCCAGAGGCTCTTTTCTTATTAAACCAGAACTTTTAATTTGGCTTGATCTAGCTTATGCATTGATTGAGAAACCTATTAGCAGAGGTCCAAAAATACTTATCACCCAATGCCAAAGCAAGGTAGAGCTGAGTGTTTTCCTGAGACCATGTGGCTGTGGGAAGGCGCTCTTGCTTTTACCCTGCCCTCCACCACACTAGACAGACTTTGGGCTTAGTATGTCACCCGTTTACAAACCAAAAGCCCATGATCAAGGATCCCTTCCAAGTCTTTTGATCTCTTCTGGATCAAAGACATCCTGGTTACCTGCCAAGATCACTGTAATGACAGGTAGTGTCAGGCCATTTTCCAGAGCCCCTTGCACAGAGGCAATCCCCTCAGCCCTCCCAGCTCTAGGTTTATAAGCCCGAATGTGGCTCTGTACTCTTGTGAAGGGGTACTTACAGGCCCAAGTTTGATCCTCAGAGACCCTTGAGGTGTCTCTTACAGACTGTCTGAATTGGGGCTGTTTCATTCCATATGATGGATTGAGATCCCGTATCCAGGGTCGTAGCTTTCACACTGCTCCCACCTCTTCCCTTTCACGGTCTGCAGGTCTGCATCTTCGCCCCTCCCGGACTCTGCTTCTGCCTGCTCTCCTCCCCTGCACCATGCTGAAATTCTACCTGCCTGCTCCACCCACAGCAAATTAATTCTTCTTTGTTCCCGCCTGCTCTCTCCTCCTTCAAATCCTCCACTAGCTGTTCCAGCTTGCTCCTCCTGGCTTTCTCTCTGGAAGCCTGTTTAGCTCTGCTGTTCTTTCACTTTGCCCCACATAGCCTTCTCTTTCAGGCGCCCTGCCCACCATGGAACATGGCACCATGAGTATCAGTGGCCAGCTGCTCGTGGTGAGATGCCCATCTTTTATTCCTACGGTTCTTATATGCTGCTCTATACTGTAAGCTTTTATTTCAGAACTTTTAAGATGTTCATCTGACATGGTTTTCCAAGGAAAGCTTTGTCTTTCTGTTAAAAAATAAAAAATAAAAGGGCCCATCTATTTTGTGTGTATGCATTGAAATGTATCTGGCCATTGTATGAATGTTTAAGAAAGTTTTTTTTTTCCTTTAAAAAAAAATAAAAAGAAAAACAAAACCACCCCAGCTAGCTAAGAAATAAGTATGTATGGTTAAACAATCTGTACTAAAAAGTTAGCTCAAATCTTGTATCTACAAATTGAAACTTCTCTGAGAAGCAACATATGGTCTGTTAACACCTTAATTATAGCCATGTGGGCAGCCACCAGACTTCAATGCCATCTTGAATAAAGGTGACCACATGGCATGGGTCCACCAAGAGACAACATTTCTCCAAGATATTTTGGATTAGGATAGATTACTGTATGATGATTTCTGTCCTAATAACAACAAAGCTTATGAAAGATAGGATTTAAAACAATGCTGGTTTTAATAAAGCAGCACAGCTGCACCTCTGTACATCCATGTACAGGGATGTATCTTGCTGGCAGCCAGATTTTGTAAATTAAAAGGAATCCTCAGCCTCATTCCCTCTTCCTTCACTCACTCAACCTCTTTCCTTCAGTAAATTCCCTCTGGTTGCTTTCTAAAAATACACTGAAAGGTATGTTTCATAGGGATAAAACCAAGCCCTTTGGAAAATGTTCATACATCTTAACCCAAAGACAGCGTTTGCTCTGACACCAAGGTATAAATCTGTTCCAGCTGTTTTACAGACACTTGCATGTTCCTGGGGAAAGAGTTCTGCTCCTGTATCTACAAACTTGTCTTGATGGGAACTAATAGCAATCTCTAGAGTGCCTCCTCTTTGACTCCACCCATATTGAAGCCTGTATTTTACAGGGGCATGCCTCCTGCCAGACATGTACAAGACCAACCCCCAGGTGCCCCAAGCCCTTCACTAGCTCCAAGGACACCAACCAGGCAAATACTGTCAGGATGACTCCACTCTCATGCCCATTCATATAAGGCTCCATTATCTCTTAACTCTTATTGGCATCTTTACAGGATAGATGGAGGCACTTTCCACCTCCAGAGAAATAGCAGAGGAGATGGCTCAAGTTATCCTGGAACACGTCATACCTCAATTTGACATCCATCCACCAAAGCACCTGGGACATCAATGCTGGCACCTCCTCGGCAGGCTCAAGAGGGCACTTATCTAGGATAAATGGTTTATTGAGTACAAAGGACCCTCCACCCTCCGGTTTTTCAAATGTCCGAACTGAAGGACATATATCTGCTTTGTGTCTTGCTCATTCACCTTTGTCATTGACCCTTACCTCTTCTGTAGTGCTAGAGTATACCTCCATCCCATTTTTTTATGATAATCCCCCTTCAATTTCTGAAAGTAAAAAATCAGTGAATATACTAAAATAAAAATGAAAATCTACTCTGGAATAGATAAAGTGATTAAAGCATCAATTCTGCTGAGAAAGAAGAAAGGGTGGGAATAGAGAACTCCTGCTGAGTTAGAAACATAGAGGAGGAGACTGGCCTCAAGTAGTTGGGAGTGAAAATCTCCTCCCATTGTGCTGGGGTGAGACTAGTAGAAGAGAAATTATAAGGAAATAAATAACTACCCTGAAGCTACATCATTAAATAAAGATGTAAGCAGTAAAAAGAAATGCAGCCCAAATTGTACGTAAAAGTTTTCAAATATGAACATCACAGATAAATTGTAAACTATAGCAATGACAGCTCATGAGATGGCCTTCCATCTCTAAACTGTTTTTGAGGGGTACATTACATTTTAGCCATCTATTAGCGGTTGTCACCAGCTCTCCTAGAGCTCTCTTGAAAATGAAGACTTTGTCCAGTCTTTCTGTCTCCAGTGTGTAGGCATCATTAACATTTAGGCTTTTTAGATTTTATTTCTATGGTGGCATGGTCAAAAAGACAAGTGTTTGAATTGGATACAAAATTAAAATTTTTAAAGTAGATACTAACATATAAATAGTACTTTTTTCTCTCAAGTACTAAAGTTCTAACTACATATACTAATATTTAATTGATAGTTACTCTACTATTATCAACACTAGTCTATCAATAATCACGAACCTATCACATGAAGGAGACTTTTGGTTGTTTAAATATATTTAAATAAGTAATTTTTAACTTCTGTTTTTATCATATGTATAAACAGATATATCTCTGAGGAAATTCTGATACCATAGATATTCTGGGCTTGGGATATATTAGATTAAAAATAAACATATAAGCCTGCTTTCTGCAATATATATAGATCTTTCCATGTTTGTTGCAATTGTTAGCAACTTCCATGAGCATTCCTCTATAGCAAATGAGTTCTCTTACCATTGGACAGAAGTCTGGAACAGAGACCTTGTCAGAAAGCCTTAGTATGCATTCTCAAGAGCTAAAGACAATTTTTCTAGTGAAAAAGGAAAAACATGCGGCATGTTGCATCATGTCAATACTCCTCATAGTTGAGAGTTGTTATTTATCTAGATTAGCAAGTACAAATGTATAAGTAAGATAATACAAATTTTATCCCAGAAGGTCAAGAAATAACATACAAAATACCAAGCAAAAATAGACCCCTATAGCACATGAGTGAAGATACCAGGCTATAGAGTTATAGAATACCCCAAATAATGCTAGAAATTTTAAAAGAAAAATCCTAGATGAAGAGCTGTTCAAGGCAATTGTCTATGCTAAGGAGAATGGATCTGCAGTTTAAGAGGCAAGGAGATTTCCAATGCATATAACTATATTGGAAAATTTATTCTTTATAAAACATGAGCATTACACATAGTAGCTCCTTAGTTTCTATTTACTTACCTGTGTATTGCTCTGTAAGTCAATGTGCTTTATTTATCCCTGGGTACAGTGGGTTGGGAAGGGTGTGATAGTGAGGAAAGGTGAATTCTTGGTTCTGCTCCTTGTTGATAATCACACGTCCTGTGGAGCCACTGAGCTAGAACGCTATCAGGACTAGAAAACTAAATTTTGTCATTTTGGGGCTGAGAAAATCCATTCTAAGTCATGATCTTTCCATTGATGACTGCAACATAAAGATGATTGCTATTTCTCAGGCTCTTGAACATTTCACAGTGTAGTTTTGTTCCCTGAAACCAGTTGTTTTGTTGTTTGATATCAAGTGTTAGATCAGCATTGATGGGGGTGACATAAAAATGAGAGGAAAGGAGACCAGCTCCTGCAGGAGGAGGACAAGAGGGAGCTTTGAGAATCACTACATACATCTATTTTCTTTATTGTTTCTTTATTGCCAAATGATGCTAGCAGGTATTCTCATTACAATGTTGACTTTTTTCCTTTCCTCTTCAGGCAGGTGTTCTTTTTATTATGCTGAATTTGGAGTTTCTCAGCTCCTTGGAGGTTTTTTTGTTTTTAGGTCATTAACTCTTCATGAACATTTTTACTGGTCAAGAGACTGCAGACCACTTTTCCACATTTCCTGTGATGACAAGTAGAAAAAGAAAAAATACCATGAATTTGAAGGAGCATGATAAGGGGCAAAGGAGGAGTTGAAAGGAGAAAACGGACGCTAGAAAGGCTGTAATTATATCATAATCTCAAAAACCCCCAATAATTTTACAAAAATAATAACACAGCAAGAAATATTTTAGAATTGATTTTGTTCTCACACAGCAAAAAGCCCTTGAGAGTTATCCAAATCATGGTAGAGCTTTATTTTGTTACAACATTTTAAAAGCGCATCCATTTAAAAATGTATTTTTATTTAAGCAACTAAAAAAAAAAGAACTGGGTATTTTTGGATTTTTTAGCCAGTAAACCACAAAGCTGCACATTGTTTGTACCATTTCACATTCTGCTCTGAATTCAGTTGTGACCCCTTCTCATTTGATCTAAGAGATAACTGAAAACGTTTAGAAGGTCTCTCGAGGGCTGTGAAAGCAGAGCCACGGCTTTATGCAATAGAGTCATTCATGTTCCATCTTCTCTATTGCTGTAACATTATATGTTCCTGGCAACCTGACCTTAGGCATTTTTGCTCCCACTCATCACTTTTTATGGTGTCCATTCATCACAAGTAACAAAATGTGCCATGGAAGTGTGAGTGTACAGTACTGGAAAAATCGAGGACATAAATGTGGCATTTTATTAGTATAATATACTGTATTGGCTCATTTTGGTTGTCAACTTGACTACATCTGGAATAAGCAAACCCTAAAAATGGAGGGCACACCTGTGAGGTGTGTTTATTTAATTTGTAGTGATAATATCTACATATATTCCAGACCTTTGAGATGAGAAGACATATTTTTAATCTAGATCTTTTGAGCTTTAAAATCCTACCTCTAATCTCTACAATGCCTTCTTCTGAACATCTATAAGACACAAAGAAGGAAGCTTTTGCTCTTTATGCCAGCTGTTGTTTCATTAGCAAACCCATTCCTTTATTTGCACTGAAGTCTATTTCTTTGGGATTCCAGCATATTCCAAAAACAGAGACATCCAGCCTCTTACACTGAACAACTATTGGATTCTTGGATTTTCTGTTCATAGCCAACCATTGATGGATTAGCTGGACCACAGTCTCTAAATCATTCAAATAAATTCTGTGTATGTGTTAAGGTGAGTCCAACAATAACATTATTATAAATCATAACACTAAAATTATTTCCTTGCTATTTTGTAACATAATTTTGCTACTGTTAGGAATTGTGAATATATGATGCACAGGATATCTAAAATGTAATCTTTTGACTAATATACATACCTAATGGATGAAGTCACCAAATTGTACCCACAGTCTATAGAAAATTGAGAAAAGCTAGAAGCAGAAAAGGCAGTCTTCTCAGGAAAGAGCACAATTGTTTGCCAAGTACCAAATGGTCAACCTTGAAAACATACAGACAATTTACATTATATGAACTGAGTAGGTTATATTTAGAGATGTATATGCATATATGTATATGCTTGCAAAATCATATATGTGTAAAAGGAGACCATGACTTTAAAAGAGAGCAGGAAGGGATATAAGAGGCTCTAGAGAAAGGAAATGAAAGGGAGAGACATTTATATATATTCTAAAAAATAAAATTTAAGAATATCTGTAATTTATCAGATTGCATTCATCATAAACTTTATGTATGAAATTTGCTTTACAAAGAATACATTTAATATCATTAAATGAAACATAAAGATATAAATAAGAAGATTTATATTTATATTATTTCGAGTTCTTTGGAGTAACATTCTCTGAAACAGTGTAGAAGGACAACAAATAGTATGATGTAATGTGAAAGGATGTTTAACTCTAGCACAAAAGCAAACAAAGGAAGGTACTGTGTAGGATTTTGAAATGTTCAAATGGAATTCTGAGGAATAAATGTTTTTGATAGAAATTATTTAGTTTTTAAGGATAGCATTGCTTTTTTAACAACCAAAATAATATGAATTTTTTTCTCATTAACAAGTTTATTTTTAGCTATATAATCCAGTTTAATTTTCTGCCTAATTGGTCCTGTGCTCCCAGAAATCCCCATTTTTAAAGATAATGTCCTAGTAGTCTCCTCTTCTCCAGCACACATTTCAGCAGGTAAGTAGATCAGTAAGTTCAGCCATTGCAATGTAGAGAACTTTATAAACTGATATTTTATTTGCTTTATTTAGAATTTTCTTAGAAACCTTTTGCTGATAACTAAATTGTTCTGAAATTTATACTGCATCCCTTCCAAAAAGTAAATCTCTACATTTTCCCACCATTTTCAAAGAATTTCAGTTATTGAGATAAACTTTTGGTATTTGTATATTTTCCTCTTCAAGTCCCTGAACAAATGACTGAGCCTCAGGGAAGTTTAAAACTAAGCATGTCTCTCTTTACTCTTTCTTATAAAAGATGTTTAATGCAGATATATGTGAACACTTAATGCAGTCCCCGGCCTCATTCTCAGAATTCTTAATTAGATGCCCTCCCTTGGCTTCTGATTTGTGCAGCAGAGTAATCTATGCTCACTCCCCTTTTATGTGTTTTTGATCAAATTAGTGTGCATTCTGCCCAACAAAACCTAATAAGCACATGTTAGCATTGCGATGATGTGAGTTGCTCAGGGTGCCTCTCTGGGACATCCTACAGTTGAATGCCTATTTCAAAGACATTCTTCTATGATCTTGAGAATATATTTTCTCACTCATAAGTGAATATTAGACATAAAGCAAACAATAACCAGGCTACAATCTACAACCCCAGAGAAGCTAGGTATCAAGGAGGACCCTAAGAGAGACATCCATGGATCCCCTGGGAAGGGAAAATAGATAAGATCTGAGTAAATTGGGAGCATGGGGTGGATAGGGAAGGAGGGAAGAGAACAAAAGGGAACAGTATAATAGAATTGGGGGAGGGATGGAACAGCAAAATAGATACCTTGACAGAGAAAACCATTTGGGGGTTAGGAAGAAACCTGGTGCTAGGGAAACTCCTAGGAATCAACAGGGCTGATCCTAGCTAGGACTCTGAGCAATGGTGAGAAGGCTGGCCTGAACTGGCCTTTCCCATAATCAAACAGATAATCACCCTAACTGTTATCATGAAACCTTCATCCAGCAATTGATGGAAGCAAATGCAGAGGTCCATATTTAAGCTCTGGGCCGAACCTCCAGACCAGTCAAAGAGAGATAGGGAAATTATATGAGCAAAGAGGTCAAGATCATGATGGGGAAACTCACAAAGATGGCTGACCCATCTCACTGACTCTTGAATGACAGCTGGAGAACCAGCATGGGTCCAAACTAGGTATTCTGAATGTGGGTAACATTTGTGTGGTTTGAGCAGTTGGTAGGGTCTCTGACAGTGGGACCAGGATTTATCTCTGGTACTTGAGATGGCTTTTTGGGCTCCATTTGGAGCCCATTCCCTATAGAAGGATGCCTTACTCAGCCTTGATGCAAGGGAGGTGGAAAGGTCCCTTGATCCCTGCCTCAACTTGATATCCCAGACTTTGTTGACTCCTAATGGGAGGCCTTATCCTCTTTGAGGAGTGGATGGGGTGGGGGAAAGCTGAAGAGTGAGTAGGAGGAACAGAAGAAAGGGGAACTATCATTGGTATGTAAAAAAAAAAAAAAAACACAACAAAAAAATTTTAAATAAAAAAATGTATATAAAAATAAAAATAGCCATTCTTTACTTGTGGTAAAAATCTGCCAATGACTAGTTGGAGGAAGACAATAAATAGGAAGGGCATTCTGTGAAAATCCAAATCACAGTGATCAGATCTGCTTCTGATCTTTTGTGTGCTATTCTAGTAAAAATGAGAAAATAAGCATTTGGGAAATGGAGAATGAAGATTTAAACCTGTTAAAATTTGCCTGATATATTCTCGTGATTATTTGATTATCCTGTTATTCTGAAATCAAGAAGAATTTAGAATTATTGACATTCATTGGAAATAAATTCCAACAGTTACTTTATAAATCTTTGAGTTCCCACTGTGCTAGTAAATGAGACAGTTTGTAAGAATTGGACACATACATACATTATTTAGCTTATGATTTAAATTACTAAAACTTTTAACAATGTACATTGTATTTACTAATATGAAAATATTTTAATAAACCTTTAGTGAAATAGTTTTTAAATAGTTTAATTATAGAATTAATGTTTAATTATAAGTTTTATTTTGTATAACCTTGGAATATATACACTGCAAAAATAATAAATTGTCCTGATAGATTAGGCACTCATTATTTTATTACTTGATGCCATAAAAATGTTAATGTTTTAAGATCTCTTCTCAATATGCTCACACTTCTAATGTATAATATTAGTTTCTTTTGTTAACTTTTAAAAGTTAGATCCGTTATGGATTAGAAAACACATTTCTTGAAATCTTAGCTTTGCTACATTTAGCTAACTGCGTGCATTTGATTGCACATAAGCAAAATGCTCAAAGCAATCTATAAAATAGACAAATTTTATTAGAGAAATTTATGTCTGGATTGTTTTATTCTGCTATATATATGATCAATAGTTTCATATATAACTTATGGAAATATGCATTAGGATTATTTAATAGATTTCTAAAGCACTTGATATTATTCATTCAGAATACTATTTACAAATAAATGATTCTCTCTTGCTCTGTTTTTATACTCTGTAGTTTATTTTAGTCCTTCTAAATTCCCAGTAACAAGTTCTTTTGTGTCTTTTAATATATTCTATGTAAGATTTTGTTATGTGACACTGTTCTTGGGAAGACAAACTGATGGCAGTCCAAAGTAATGACACTACCAGAATCAAATTCGATGGACTATTGAGTTTAAATGGGCTTCCTTACTATAACAGAAGTAAGAGGCTACTTAGTGAGAGATTGTGTTGTTTCATTGTTAATAATTATCCCACCCATTGGTTTAATAAAAAGCGCTGATTGGCCAAAGGCAGGCAGGAAGTATAGGTGGGGCTACCAGACTAAGAAAACTCTGAGAACAGGAAGTATAGGGCAGAATGCCAGAGAGAAGCTGGAAGAAGCAGAGGACAACCATGCTGCTGTGAGAAAAGGTACCGAGCCCCATGACTGAACAGGTTAAGAGTCATGGGTTAGATGAAGGGTAGAGAGCTAGAAAGCTATATGCCTGAGCCTTAGGCCAATCAGCCTAAAACTATCGTATGCATCTGTGTGTGTCTATGGGTCTGTGGGTCTTTGGGCCTAAACCTTGAGGTTAGGCCAAAAGTCCGGGCCAGAAACCTCGTACTACACTACTTAAAGGAGCAAAGCTGACTCACTGACAGCTATTAAAATAGAATTAATTGCCCTTTATTGCTGCCTGAAGTTGGGTATTAGAAAATGTCAATTGTAAGAAATAGGAATAATAAGGAAAACTGTTGGGACAGATACTTTAATTAGGGCATTTACTTATAAAATGAATAGTGAAAAATTTGAGAGCAACTGAGAATGGATGAGAAGTAAAAATAATAATATACTGTTGAGTATTTTAGATAAATAGTTGTTAGTGAGAGAATAAGACATCAATGCTCAAGTTTATAGATCTTCAGTGGAAGTTCCTAAAGCTGAAAACTTTACAGATTCAAATAGAAGTAATTTAAAACTCATTTCTATTTGCAGGAGAATTATTTATAATATAACTTTATGACACAAATATTCTGAAAAACATATCTGCATCTGCTTAAGCCATATCTGATGGGTAACTGCTCCTTTTACTGTTAAATGAACAAACTCAAAAGAGCAATAAAAATCTCTCTTAAAAGAAAATCATAAAAGTTGTGTAATAGTAGGACATTTAAATAAGAAATACCAATATACACTCATTTAATTTAAGATTAGTAGATGAAACTCATTCAGTACAGAGGACTCACAGATTCTTGACATTCTGATTTTACCTCCTGTAAAGTAAGTAAAATTTAGAGAATTTTTCTAAGAGGACACTCAGTTGGCCGTACCTAAATATTAAAATACTATATTTTTTAAAAATCACAAAGAACTTGGTTTACTTCTCAATAGCTAATACTATAAAACTAGTTTTCATCTTGTGCAGTAAAAAATATAATTGCTTAAACCCTAGTTATTAAGGGATATTACCAAGCCTTCTGATATGGATGATAATATATTGAGGATTAATTCAACTGCCAAATCCAAAAAAAAGATCTGTTGGATTCTTTCTCCCTTTTGAAAGAAATATCTCTCTGATGTCAAAATATCTTGTTGCTTAAAGCTAGTATTAAACAACTAATGGACAATTAATTTCAGAGCAAAATAGTGCCATTTGTATGATGAAAGTCATTTAAAAATATGCAAACCTCTATTTTCTTTCTTATCCACATACCCATGTGATCATTGAGAACTGTAAGTTAGGTATACAAACTTTATAGGAATATTGTGGTAACCTTTACAAACAGACCATCTATGACCACTTTGCAAGCAAAGATTCATAGAAATTCTTGTTAAACAGTGAAATAATTCATTAACAGTTAATTCAAAATATGACAACAGGAAATATCCTTAAAATAAATTCATATACATTTTCAATTTTTTACATAATTTAATTCCAACTTTTTTTTCTTTCCCTTTCATACATCTAAACCTTCACAAGTATCCTTCCCCACAGTACCTCAAATTCATAGCTTCCTTTTCCACTAATTTTTCCTACAGGCACATGTGTATATGCATTTACATATATCTTCCTAAATATGACTCGTTCCATTTGTGGATGCTTGAGAAACCTATGGAATCCAGAAAGAAAGATCTTATATCCTAATCATTTGAATCTTAGAGGACTAAGAGAGCCTTTCTCATCCTTCTTCAGAATAGGCCCACAGCTCTTATGTGGAAGATGCGATTCTTCCAACTGGAAAAGTGACCCTCCTTATGTCTGAAGATGTGCAGTCCTAGTGAGAAATCCACATAACCAAACCATGCATTTTTCCCTCCACTCATTAACATTAAATGACATTCTTTCCTCTAATATATTTCTTCATGATTATTTACATCAAAACTACCACAAAATTACAGAAACCTAGGTCAAAACTTTTAACTTAGATTCTCTATTCTTTAAACTTCTTAATCTGTATTGCACCATACACTGAGGAAAACATAAGTCAAAATGACTCATAACTGACAGATACTGAAAGTTAACAGAGACAAGATTAAGCAGATTATTGAACATTGGCACATATGCTCAAAATGTTAAGTAGTCTCATGAGACCTATAAAACTGGTCCCAATCTGCATTTAAAAAATCAGAGGAAAAAAAACCAAGAGATAAAAATATCCAGAATGAAACTGACAGCAGATTTGATGTCTCCCAAGAAAGGATCAGTAAGCATAAGGACACAGCAACAGGAACCAGTGAAATGATGCACCAAGGAAGTACAGTGAGCCAGCATCCAGCATCCAACATGATGGTACAATGTGGGAAGTATGAGAAGTACTGGAGAGTAAATAGAAAGATATATAACTAAAGGTTATGTACTCCCCAAATGAAAACGCGATGACAACAATAATCCCTGTGAAGATACAGACGTGTCGAAAGAGAAAATTTGAACAAGAAATTAACAAGACAAATGAGATGCTTTGTTCAAAATCAATAATAATGACACAATGTGAAAGAAGCTGGAGAAGTGAAGTATTATATATAAAAGGAAGGTGCCCATGCCAACGGATGGGCCAAGGTTAAAACACAAGTTAAAGAAGAGGCGAGCAGCATCCTGCCAGTCCATGGTCATGAAGTGAGCAAACAGACTGCAACGCATAGGAGAATAAAGATGATTTATGAATCCAAACAAAATAATTTATTAAAAAATCTATTTTTCACATAATATATACTGATTAGAGTTTCCCTTCCTGTGTGCCTCTTTGTTCCTTTCCCACCTGTCTTCCCACTCAGATCATAAAAACCAACTGCCCTCTGAGGCATAATAATAAGATAAGATAAAACAAAAACTAATACATTGGAATTGGGCAAAAACAAACAAGAAAAAGAGCCCAAAGGAAGGAAAAATAAAAGGAGACCTCCCCATCACACACTCAAGAACTTCATCAAAACACTAAGCTGGAAGCCATAATACATACACAAAGGACCTAGGCCAGACCTGAGCAGGACTTGTGCATGCTGCCCCAGAATTGGTGAGTTCATAGGCACTTTGATCATGATGATTCCAAAGGCCTTGTTTTCTTGGTGTCTTCCATCTACTCTGGCTCTTATACCATTTTTGCCTTCTCCTCCAAAGAGTTTCCTGCGCCCTAAGGAGAGGGATTGATGGAGACATTCCGTTTGGGACTGAGTGTTTAAAGTCCTCTCACTCTGTACAATGTCTGACTGGAGGTCTCTGCATTTGTTCCCATGTGCTGCAGGAGGAAACTTCTACAATGGCGGCCAAGCAAGGCACTGATCTATGTGTGCAGCTGAGTGTCATTAGGACTCAACTTTTCCGTAGGTGTGTTGGTTGTTGCTTTGTTTTTTTTGTTGTCGTCTGTTTTTTTGTTTGTTTGTTTTTGTTTTTTGTTTGTTTTTTTTTTAAAAAAAGTAATATTTGCTTTTATTCTATATCCTTGAACTATCTAGTCAAAAGTTCTTGATCATACAAGCAGTGTTAGGTTTAGGTTCCATCTCATGGAATGTGCTATAGGTCAAATCACAAGCTTTGTGCCACCATTTTCTAGCATATCTTGCAGGCAAAACATCAATTTAGGTCAAGGGTTTTTTAGCTGGGTTTCTGTTTACATTTTAGTCTCATGCAAAGTACTTTCAGGTACCAAAGACTCTAAGATGTAGGGGTGAAGGCTCTCTGTAGGCACCAGCTAGATTTCTCCACATTCAATGAATTGTATAGGTATTGTCTTCAGCAATAGAGACTTGCCATTAGTTTGTGGAGAGCAGTCTAAAATCTTAGCAAAAGCTTGGTTGTTCTGGGATTCCCAAAGGATTTCTTTGTCTAGTAACATTAGATGTATGATGTTCTTAGTACTGGAGGCTTATTTGGTCACAAAAGATGACCATTTGGAGCTATGTCTTCCAATTATTTTGCTATTTCATTTAGATGACATTCATATATACATATATTTTAGAATGCTACTACTATAAAGTATTTCCATATTACCCCTTAAATGACCATGAATTTTAACTGTCTCCCTGTATTCACTTCCCATTTTCACCCTTATATCTATTTGATCATTTCAAACTTTCACAACTACATATAACTCTCTTTTTAATTTCTCTTTGCTAAGGAGTTAAATGTCTCCTCTCCAGCCCCTTACTCTATGCCTAATTTCTGTGGGTCTACAGATTGTAGCATGATTATCATTGACGTAATCTCTAGTATTCAGATATAAGCAAATACATACACTATTTTTTCTATATCTGGAATACCTCACACAGGATGATTTTCTTCTATTTCCATCCATGTACCTGTGAAATTCATGGTTTTATTTTTTAATAGCTGAGTAATATTCTATTGTGTGAATGTGCCACATTTTCTTTACCTATTATTCCATTGAAGGACATTGTGCTGTTTCCAATTCCTGGTCATTATAAATAATCTGAGTAAAGCAGCAATGAACATGGTTGAGCAAATGTATTTGTGATAGAATGAAGTGTCTTTAGGGCATCTGCCCAAGAGTGGTATAGCTTAATTTTGAGGTATATTCATTCTCACCTTCCTAAGGAACCACTATACTGACTGTTCGGGTTTGCAATCATACCTGCAATGGAAGAGTGTTCCACTTACTCTAGATCATTGCCAGCATTAACTGTCAGTTGTTGTACTGACCTTAACCACTCTAACTGGTTTAAGAAATCTCAAAGTTTTGATTAGCATTTACCTGACCTGCTAAAGATAGTGAAAATTTCTTTGAGTGTTTTTTAATCATTTGAGTTCCAGTTTTTGAGATTGATTCATTCTGTACCCCACTTTTAAATTAGTGTGTTTTTATTGATATATATATATATAGAGAGGGTTTTTTTTAGTTCTTTATATATTTTAGCTATTAGTCCTCACTAAATATGTAATGGATAAAGTATTTTCCCATTCTGTAGAGTGCTACTTTGTCTGAATGAATTTTTTAGTTTCATGAGCTCCCATTTATTAATTGTTGATCTTAGCTTTTATGCTAGTGGTATTTTGTTCAGAAGTGTCAAAGAGTTTAAGGCTACTCCTCTGCTTTCTATTCTATTAGACTCAGTATCTATTTTTATGTAGAAGCCTTTGGTCACTTGGGAGTTGAGTTTTGTGCAAGGAAATAAGAATGAATCTACTTGGATTCAGCTACATTCAGTCATCTTGCTTGCTTGACCAACAACATTTGTTGAAGATGCTTTTTCTATTTCCACTTTGTATTTCTGTCATCTTTATCAAAAGCAGGTGTCCATAAGTTTTGGTTTTATGGCTGTATCTTCAAATCAATTTTATTGCTCAATCTTTCTATTTTGGGCTAATACCAAGCTGCTTGTATTACTAAAGCTCTGTGGGATAACAACTTGAAATTGGAGATGATGATACTCACTTTAATTCTTTTATTATTTTAGATCTTAACTTCTGTTTGAGGTTTTAAATGTTTGGTGTGTGTGTGTGTGTGTGTGTGTGTGTGTGTGTGTGTGTGTGTGTGTGCATGTGTATTTCATATAAAGCAGAAAATTGCCTTATTAAGATATACAAATAATCATGTTGAAATTTTGATATAGATTGAATGAAAATGTGGGTTATTTGAGAAGAGGGCCAGTTTTACAATAACAATTCTTCTGATCCACTAGCATGGGGTATCTTTCCACTCCTCATATCTTCTTCAAAGTCTTAAAATTTCTATAATACACGTCTCTCACTGGTTTGGTTAGAGCCACCCCAAAGTATTTTATATTACTTGAGGCTATTTTGAAAAGTTTTTTTCACTAATTTCCTTCTCAGTCTGTTTGTTATTTGTATATAGAAAGACCACTCATTTTTTTGTGAGTTAATTTTTTATCCAACTTATTTGATAAAAGTGTTTATTGCTGTAGAAGTTTTCTGTTGAGATTTTAAGATCACTTAAGTGCACTATCATATTGTCTACAAATGAGATACTTTGATGTCTTCCTTTCCAGTTTGTATCTTCTTTATCTCCTTTGTCATGTTGCTTTAGATAAGAATTTAAGTGCTGCACTGAACAGGTATGAAGAGTGGACAACCTTGTCTTCGTCCTGATTTTAGCTACCAGTTTCCATTGAAAACACAATTGCAACAAAGGAATGAAGAATATTACTAATTAGAAGAGAATAGTGTAAGCAATGATGCACAGTTTGTTAAGTGGTAACTAGCAGATAAATAACCAATAAAAATAAAATATTGATTAGTAAAATTTCCAAAGAGAATACTGGCAAATTCCTATTTGTTAATGAAATTTACTTTCAAATATTACAGATTCTGCCTCTTTAAAGTGAGATAAAGAATAATTTAGATAAAATTTAAAAATATTGAAAGCACAAGCAACCATTGAAGATGTAGTTGATTATTTGAATATTCCAGTGTTGTCATTAAATCCACTTTATAGTTTAAAATCACCCACAATAGAGACTCATAGCCTTAGTGATTGGTTCTCTCAGACATCAAAGGATAATCAATGCCTTTCTACAACTCTAGGCATTGAAAATGAATAAGCACTTTGTAACTTATCTTTGATGTTAGTATTGACTCTATATGTTGTAGAATATTTAACTATGTAAATATGTATAACATTTGTTTATGCTTCATTCTGTTTAATTTTGTAAAGGCTTGCTGCATCTCTTTCACCTTGCCAGCCTAAGGCAACTGATTGGTCTAATAATGAGCTCAACAGCCAATAGCTAGGAAGAAAGAGGAATAGGTGGGACTGGCAGGCAGAGAGAATAAATAGGAAGAGAAATCTAGGCTTGAGGAGAATGAGAGCAAGTGATAATGAGGGAGAGAGACAAGAACAAGCCTGGAGTCAGAAGCCAGGCAGCCACCAGACAGATAGACAGATACTGGAAGCAGTGAAAATATGATATAGGAAAGAAAGGTAAAAAGGCCCAAGGAAAAATATAGATAAAGAGAAACAAAGTTAAGCTATAAGAGCTAGTGGGACCAGCATAAGATAAGGCTGAGTATTTATAACTCATAAGAAGTCTCCATGTCATGATTTAGGAGCAGATTGGAGGTACAAAAAGAAAAGCCTGGTACATCTATATAAAATAAATTCACATAATATTAGCATCCAAATTATGTTATAAACAACCTATGGTACAGTGTGAATTGATGAGTGGATTAGTTCATCCTAAGCTGAAAGAAACTATTGCAATGTGCTGAGCATATTAAGATCTCTGATCTGAACTCAGAGAACCTGTATTCAAAAACATTATCTCAAATTTTCTCTAATATTTGCTTTGTTCTTTGTGGCTTTCTGCTAGTAGCAGTCTTTAAAATGCATCAAAGTAAATGTTCATTTAAATAGGTGGGAAACCTTTTCTATGAATCCTCTCTTCATGTGGAAGGTTTGTTCTTGAATACTTAGATATACTAATACACCATAAAAAATTAATTTGGAGCATTTTCTTTGCACAAAAGAATAACTTGGGTTTGAAGAAGTGTTATTATTTTTACTCGCATGGAATTATTCAGTCCTGTTTTACCCTAAGTGCTAAATGACAAGATTTTTTTTTAATTCCATGAGAATATTGGCTTTAATATAGAGAACTCAGATTAGCATATATATTTGTCTGAAGATAAAAATCTTTTCTTCATTTTACAAAATCCAGAAAAAGAAAAATTATGCTTGTGATATATCCATAGCTGCTTCATAGAGTTATTAATTCGCACACAATATGTTAATTAAAGGAGTGGAGATGATACAGAGATCACTCATCCCTCCTATGCTAGAAGAATTAAATTTATATCCAACTTGTGCATAAAATATTTTTCAAAAATTTCACACTATTTTGTTTATTTCCACATTACTACATTGAAAGTCTTCTTTCCAATTTTATCATGATTTCTCTAATTTTTATACAGACGCAATATTCATATCAATAGATTTACTATGCAGTGCAGGAGCCACAGAGAATTGAGGTACCCTGGACTTGGCGGGGAGCAATGCTATGACACATCTGTTCCACCTACAATTCAGTTCCCGCTGGAAACCTGACACCACATCAGAGGTTTGGCAAACCAAGGAGGATTTCTTTTATGCTTTCTTCAAAATATCTCTGTGATTTGGGAGGATAAAAGTAAAGTGGGAAAGGGTACTTCTGCTGTTAGAGGCCAGCTTTGTTTTTTGTTATTTTGTTTCTGGAATCTCATGTGGCTTAAGGAAGAAAGAAGGGTTCTGAAATGGTGTTTAAAGGTCTTTCCTACAAATCGAATATGTTTGAAGTTTTATTCTAATGCTATCTAGACACAGTCGAGAAAATAAAGATTTCTCCCCTTCCAACACATCATCTTTACTATTTAACCTCCATTTTAATATTCTCACTTCTTTTACCTAAAGAACATAATGACAGATTTCTAAACAAATTAAAAATGTTCTAAAGGTCTTGAAAATTTCTTTTAATTCTGCTCTGTTATAATAATAAGCTATATTTAGTTAAATTCAAGATCATTTGTTCTTAAAAATTATTTAATTAACCCCCATTCACTATTGAAACTGTGGAATACTTCAGATTGACATTTATGAACCTTAGTACAACTTGGAATGATTCAAATTAGACTGTAAAAATAGAAATCCTTGTCATCTATTCTTAACCCAAAGAAAGAAAATACAAATAGGGTAAATATTTGCTTCCCTTTGCAGGACTTCCGTGGAATATATTCTCCCAACACTTTCTTGTTCCCAGTGATGTTTATTCACCTCAAGAATATGACTTTAGATAGGCTGCTACCACAGACCCCTCCTGAGAGACTGATATATTTGCCCTAATTGTCTGTGCAGGAGAAAGGCTTTGTTGTGGGATTTAACATGACTGTGGATCTCTTTGGAAGTGACAAAACAAAAATAAAAACCTTCCAGACCACACAGTTTGACTCCCCCAATACAGTGTGTATCCGATTCAGCGGGTCAATAGCAGTGCAGTCCCCACTGGAGAAGAGGTTGGGACATAAGAAAACTTGCCCCTTCACTTTGTTTCCATACTGTTTTTCTTCCAGTGTGAAATAAAGAAATGAGGTATTCATTAGCCTCTTTCTCTGGGGTTTCTATTTTCTGCTTCTGATCCCTGGTGAGAGATTATCAGTCTTAAATGTTTGTTTAAGTCTGCTGTGTTTCCAATTTTGTGGAAATTATTAAGGGAAGTCTAACTCATTCTAATTGTGTTTTGAATACTCATTTTACTCTTGACAGGGAAAGTGCAGCACTGTTAATGACCTAAACCTATATAATTTAAATGGAATTCTTCAAATTCCCTCAGATTCTTGCACTTAGGCTACTTCTTAGAATCCAGGCTTGTCAAAGAAAATAGACAATGTTTTACTTACATTTGTATAAGTGTTTTATTAAAGTGCTTTCTGGGGGATAAAATAAGATCTAGGCTCAAATGAAATGAGCAGAATTCATCTTAAAAAGTAAAGCATAGTCTGTTGATAGATATAAAGCCTCAGGGCCAACCACTATTGATAATGAATTATTACTGGGTTGGTTGGGATATATATATATATATATCGTCAACAACTGAGAATTCAGTGTTACTTATATCTTACACTTTGATCATTATGAGTCTCTGGAACTTAGTCATTATCTCCTGCAAAAAGAAACTTGCCTAACCAAAGTTGAGAGCAGTCTATGTCTATAAACTAAGTATTTACACAGCAGTTTGATAGCATGATTATTTAACACAACGATTCTCAATCTTCCTCATATTGAGATGCCTTAAAGCAGTTCCTCATGTTGTGGTGACATGCCCCAACCATAACAATATCTATTGCTACATCGTAGCTGGTATTTTGCAACTGGTATAGATCATAATACAAATATCTGCTTTCAACCCTAAGAGGTCTCGAACTGCTTACAGCAAAACAACAGCAGCACATTTCTCCTCTTTTGACACTTGGAACAGGGCTAGGCATGAGATCCTTTCTGTGGAGCAGGTCTCTGTAGCAATGAGGTTTCTTGGCCCAGGGCAGCCAGAGGTCCAAACCCACAGACCTGCAGCCCCAGACCCCTAGAAATGATTCGGGCACTTAAATTAACTTCATGCTGTTTGGCCTATGGCTCAGGATCCTTGCTAGTTTGCTCTTTCATCTTAACTCAACCCATTTCCATTAATCTGTCTGCCACCTGGCCCCTGGCTCACCTGTGTTTCTTCTTTGGAGGCTGGGATGATCTGTCTGACTCCACCTTTCCTTTCCTACCTATTCTGATTCCCCACCTACTTCTTCTATGGTACCTGTCATGGGCCAAAACAGCTCCTTTATTTAAAGATTTATATTCACAGCCTACAGAAAGGCATTCCTACATCAGGTCTCATGGAAGCTCCTGAGAGAAGGAAAGATAACACCTTTTGGAGACATAGCCAGTGGTGGGTGGTATAGTCATATACCTGTTGGTGTATGAACAATAATATTCAGATTTAATGAACCAATGACAAAAAAACAAAACAAAACAGGACTTTAGAAGGGTCATGGAATGAGGGGTACCCCAAAGTCTTAGGGAAAAGTAGTGATAGATGGAATGATCAGTATATATTTTATATGCATTTATATATTTTGTAAATATATAAAATTTTCAAATATTGAAAGTATTAAAGGCTTATAAAAGAAATACAGCATGCAATTTACACACCACCCTACATCCCAAAATCCAGGTCCTCCAAACCATAAAGCCAAATTCCAAAAGAGGACTTTTAAAATTTACATATAGATAGCCACATTTTAATTAAAATTTTCATATGGGAAAGATGTTGCTCCAGGATTCTGGGATCAAATACCTCAAATAATCTTAAGAAAACACTGTAATGGCATAATGACATTCTGTTTAAGATAAGAGAGATGCAAGGGGTCCTTAAATTCAGCCAAATAAACTCACAATTAATGAGGCATGGAAAATTAGCATAAACTAACAGGGAACGTTCAGGGAATCAAGGTTGAACTATAAATTCCAATCTTCAGTAAATTGAGAAATTACATTTGCATGTTTCTGTTGAACTAGGAAATTAAAAATACTCCCACAGATAGAAAAGAACAGAAAGTGGCATAATTTTCTGGTGTGATGATAAGTAATCTACCACCTCCTGATGAGGGATTTTGCAGTCAGAGGTGGGGGAGGAGTACCAAGATATTTCAGCAGTTGTTTTACTGTGGTACATTTACCCAGCCTTCACCTCTACTTCTTTATCTTGAGAACACACTGAGCTAACCCACCTTGGGACTTCTTGCCCTTTTAGGGGAGGGGATGGGCAGATGGGGAGGGGCAAGGCTGAGGGCTGACTGGGAGGGATTGAGAGGAGGGAAGGGAGGGGGATCAGGGGGAAACACGGATAATAACATTTTCAAACGAAAAATAATAAAATGAAGAAAAAGAATGGAAGAAGACAAAAACATTACATAGATGAATAGCAAATTTCATATTTTACTTATTTCACATTCTTTTTGAGGCAGCATCTTTCTGTGGTTCATGGTGACCTTGAGCTCATCATCTTCCTGCCTCAGCCTGTAAGAGGTATGATCAAGGCAAGCACTACATTTGATAAATATTTTGTTTTAGATTATTAAATTTTAATAGAAAGGATCTGGATCTATTGTTAATGTTGGTATTTAAATCCTGTGTCCAAGCAACCGTGTCTCAGCCTTTCCAGTAGCTGGAGTAATTGGCATGCTAACCAAGCTAGATGATTTCTGAATAGTGATTGCTTTATAAAGAAGAAATTTTCTTATCTTTTTAAAATAAGATGTTTGATAAAATGCAAAAAAGCAATAAAGAAGATGGTGAAGTAATAGTAATGAAAATAATAACTCCAAATCAAGAGCTAAACTAATCAAGCATGAGAAATTTACCTCAACATCATCAGAAATAGAAATGGTATGTATTTCTTCGCAGGGTACTTCAAGTACCGCCCTTTCGAATAACTTTGTCTTCTAACTTTTTATATGCTCCTCAACAAACTCCCCGCATGCTTAACACCTAAGGGCATTTCTGCCCAGTGAAAAAAAACGTGATGACATCAGAAGAATTAAGTATTTCAACACAGTCACACTGATAATTCAGCTTAGCAGGGACAAACAGCTTTGGGGTGTCATATTTAGTCCAAAGATAAGGGGGAAAATGGCCAGCAGGTTTCAGTTCGCATTTCAACTGTACAATCACTATACTACAGAAGCCCAAGTTCATTACCATTATCAGTCCTCTTTTATAATACCAGGAATTGTTTAATCAATTTTGGCTGTTAAAATAATGAATAAGTAGCTAAAGGGAGACACGAATTTGTAAAATTCTTTCATAGCTTAAAGCAAGATTTTAAGCCAGAAGTTTGGCATAAAGGAAAGCAGTGAAGACGGGATGTGAGTGGAAATGAGAGCTGCCTTTACCCTCTTTCAAAACATGTTGAAGTCAAACTTGAAGAATCTAGTGAGTAATCTCATTCACAGGTTACAAAGACACCCGGATCAAGGTGCACAAAGTTTGCTGTGTTACTTCTGAATATGTGGCTTCACAAAGCAATGTGGAGTGGAAAGGAGCCCATGAGTTCCAGAAAGGTGCTACAGGAGAGGGGTTTTAAAACTCTGAAGCTTCAAGATACTCATAACTTTATAGTGCACCCTGCCCTCTGAGATGAGACTCAATGTGTGCCTTTTGCTTCCAAAAAGGGATCAATCGATGGCAGAAAAAGATTTCACTATTGGATTTTCTTGCCCTTAGTTTTGAAATTAGAATTATAATAACTCACCACTGTTTCAGAGGAATACATTTGGTTTTCTACATTAACTTGCACCTTGCATATTGGTATCTTTGTATACTTAATATTTTGCTTTAGAAGTTATTAAGTTATTCCTTTCTCTCATTTTTTGGAGACTTAAACATTCAAAATTATATTATTTCTGAACAAGGCACCTCTGTTCTTCCTTATAAATCTGCATATTGCAAGTCCTTATTCTTGGGTTCCAGTGTGATGTTGGATAAGACTTATGGGAAGGGATGATGCTGCCTTCTTCCTTAGAGAGCATAAAGGATGATGTTCACTGAAAGGTTTGTACATGACTCTAGCTATAAAGGACCGAGGTCCTTGTGCTCCTGGATAAGCACTAAAGAAACCAGAAATACTAAACACCCATATGTGGGAGATTATGTTGTTACAATGTAAACAATTTTCCCACCCACTGGTTTAATCAAAAGCACTGATTGGCCAAAGACAGGCAGGAAGTGTGGGCGGGGCTACCAGACTAAGAAAATTCTGAGAACAGGAAGCACAGAGCAGAACGCCAGAGAGAAGCCAGAGGAAGCAGAGGACAACCATGCTGCTGTGAGAAAAGGTACCAAACTGCATGGCTGAACAGGTTAAAAGTCATGGGTTAAATGAAGGGTACAGAGTTAGCAAGTGATATGCCTGGGCCTTAGGTCGATCAGCCTAAAACTATCGTATGTATCTGTGTGTCTCTGAGGGTCTGTGGGTCTTTAGGCCTAAACCATGAGGTTAGGCCTGAAAGTCCAGGCCAGAAACCTCCTACTACACCCATATACTGTTTTTTCTTCAATAGAAGAGATCTGTATTTGTTTTCTGCACAGAATGCTGGGAGTGGATGCTATTAATAGTCTAGTGACTTGTGCTATCTGTAGGGCTAGAGCACACCTAAATCTCCCTTATTATTTATCCTCAATTCTTTCTCCTGAGATCTTTATCTTGAGTATTGTTTCTCAGTCAATAGTACCTCCATCCTCTACAGCTTGATGACCACTACACTGTCTTTACGACTGAGACCACACCAGATACTCCATAGGCCCCTAATCTACAGAGGCCATGTTTATGGAAGAGGTCACATGATGTAAGAATGTCTTTCTGTATGCTGTGAATATCAATCTTTAAATAAAGGAGCTGTTTTGGTCCATAACAGGCACAATAGAAAAAGTAGGTGGGGAAATCATAAATAGGTAGGAGAAGTAGGGCAGAGTTGGATAGACTGAGCCAGCCAACCAAGAAGAAACATGTAAGGAACACAGGTGAGCCATGGGCCACGTGGCAGACAGATTAATGAGAATGGGTTAAGATGTAAGAGCTACCTAATGATGTGCCTAAGCCATAGGCCAAATAGCATGAAGTTAATATAAGCGTCTAAATAATTTCTGGGGGCCTGAGCAGCAGTGGGCAGCTAATGGGTCTGTGGGTCTGGACCTCTGGCCACCCGGGACCAGAAAACCTCATTGTAACAGTCACATGTACTTTGCAAAAGAGATTTAATGTAGTCATGCTTTTAACTTTATTGTGCACCATGGGATTAAGTTTTTACTAGGAAATTTTTTCACCAAAGTGTACTGTTCTTAAATATGCATTAAAAAATGGCATGGTGTCAGAATCTAGAAGTTTGAACCAGCATAGACTGTTGAGTTTTGTTGAACTGAATTTCCTTCTTGCCTCATATAGATCATTACACTCCTGATGCAGACATACCCACATATTATCAATGGGAAACCTAGTTTTGTTTTGAGCAAGATAGTAGTTCAATTACAAATTGGGCATTAAATTTTATGAAATGTTTTTTCTTCATTTATGATCAATGATGATCCTGCATTTGTTTCTAATCTATTTCATCTATGTAATGGATAACCTTAATCAATTTTCAAGTGCTGAAATAAGTATTTACATAAGATATATTAAAAACTCATCCACATTGTTTTAACATTTCATAACTTACAGAAAAATGTATTTATTGAATATATTTAATCTTTAATCATGTGATGTACTTTTTGTGATTTCTCTATGTATAACGTTTTAGCTTTTGTACTTTCTCCTTTAGGCAATTATTGTTCCGTGATTCCATTCTTATTAAATATAGACTTTAAATGTCATGAATTTAAAGAAAAGAAGGAAGAAGTATATGGAAAGGGTTGCAAATAGAAAGAACTTTAATTAAATAATAATCTCTAAAAGAAATAATAGATAAAGGATTACTATACTATTTGTTTTTGTTTCCTTGCCTTTTACTTTCCAAAGAATTGTTGTCTCATCTCAGTGATCCAACATATTACCATTTGAAGTGGAAGAATGATCTTTACGAAGGATTTTAGCTTCTTGAATTTTAAATATTTGTATATACATGAAAAGATTTAGAATATTGTCTGCTGACAATATAAATGAAATTCAGCATACCATGCTGTTAATCATTTGTATTCTTCTCCCTAACATTTTCCCTGGAGTTTTATGTTTAATATTTTATTTCTATTCTGCTTTGTGTTCTTTTTTCTGTTATTAGACATCAATCACTTCCTCTAGTTTTTTTCTTACAGTGGATAATTTTACTTGATTTTATCGTCCTTGTGGAATAATGAAGTAAATTCAGACCAAATGGGATATGTAGCCAATATTGCTACCTAGTATCAATATAACTTTTTGAACTTTTCTATTAATGTACAGTTTTATCTGACACAGTTCAGTGTCAGGTAAAAGGAGTATATCTCATATTCACAAAGTTATCAGCATGACACATATGCAAATAACATCCTAACTATACATAGTAATGAAAAGCAAATGTTTGATATACAGTTTTATTTTTACCTTTATCTGGACCTGCCTTAGGAACTCCCACATTGGTTATTTTATAATTCTGGTTGGTGCTGAAATACTTCACTTTTTTCTGCGTTATAATTATCTGCTTGGCTATGGTCATGTTTCTTGGGTTTTATATGAAAACTAATATTTATTTGTACTTCTTACAAAAATGCCATTCCATTAAAATGTGAAAAATATACATCAACATAATTATATTAAGTTCTCAAAATATAAAGTGATTTTCACCTCTGATCATTAAGCCTTTCAGAAAGATGTGGGTATGCAACCATTTAGGTGTGACAATATGCAGCATCACCATTTCACACATCTGATATGAGAAGAACACCATTTTAGCATGTCGAGAAAAGAAAAAAAAAACTATGACTTGAAAATTTTTGCATTTTTCAAGTTTTTTCTTATTAAATTATTTTATAATCCAGGTCTAGAGCTACTATCAACATTCACAATTAAAAAATAATAATAGTACCACATTTTAAATAATACCAACTATATACCTTTTTCTTTGTTAGATTCAAACTCCAGAATAAGTGTATTGTGTATGATTTACATATATCATCTGATTTATTTCTCACCTTTTTGGCATGTCTTTGCTATAAAGATCCTTAATGCATTAAAACATATAGTCTCCATTTTATTACCAATAATTTAGCCCAATATTAACTTCAAGAATCTGCAGCTTTGGTGTTTAGTTGCTATGATTTAGCTCCCTTGGCAAATCCAGTACTGCATGAAGATATTTTTTGACTGCCAAAACTAAGGGTAAGGTATCTACACAATGGAAGTCAATCTCAATTACAAAGTATTTAATCTAAAATGCTTATAGTCTCATATAAAGAACATTTATCTAAAAGTAGTATCATCTATTTGGGTGGCAACTGTTTCAAAAAGAAATAATTTGATCAAATATGGTAATATGTTATAATATTATTTTTAATTTTTTTCTTTAAAAGTTTAACAATAATTGCAAATGTTTTTCAGTATGCTAATTAAAAATATCTAAGTCAATAATTCTAGTGTGAATTGTTTTCTTCCAGAGTTATACAAAGGGGTTATAAAATTTAACTAAGAATATCTAAGGGTCTCTGCCAAACAAGCTTGTAAAACTAAAGGGTGATGGGACTCTAAGAACACACATACACACACACACATGCACACATACACACACACATACACACACATGCACACATACACACACACATACACACACACATACACACACATACACACACACATACACACACACACATACACAGACATACACACACACATACACACACATGCACACATACACACACATACACACACACATACACACACATACATACACACACATGCACACATACACACACATACACACACACATACACACACATGCACACATACACACACATACACACACACATACACACACACACACTAAAATATACAAAAATCTTTTATCAAGATACATGTTGATTCGGATATCACATGAGAAAATACCATGGAATAAACTCAAATGGAAAGATATAAAATCACAAACAAAATTTTAGCAGTTATCCAATTAGAAGAAGCTGATGCTTAAGTAAGTGGTGTATGAGGATTGAGAATGCATACAGAGTAAGGGACAGCAGGACTTTGGATGATCTCACAAGAGTTTACAAACACCAAAGGACTTGAGCTTGTTTTAAAAGGCAGATCTGGGCATGCCAAGTGTCCTGAATTAAATACAACTCACAAATTTCAAATAAAGATATTGTGCACTTCACAGAGCAGACTTTTAGGAGCACATAGGCCTTAGGAAGAAACCACAGACACCACTCAAGAACAAAAGTCCAATGATATTGTTAGGCTCCACTTTAGGCACAAAGGTAAACCTGATTTAAATGGAGTCATTCTTTTAATTCAGTAAGTTGTATCAATAAATACCTTCAAAAACTATGTTATAATACATTTAATCTATGTCAAAATTGAGTTCTTCAGAGAGCTCTTCTTGGGTGTGGATATTTAGACAAAAACTGAAAAATGAATTTTTTCATAATTGAAAAATTCCTTAGCAGTACATACTACAGTTAAACAAATGTATGTTATACTATCAGAGTTTCATTCTCAGCCATTAAGTTAAGCCAGATGTGCACTGATTTACCAAATCAATATTTGAAATACTCTGCATCCATATTAGTAATATTATTATAAAAAGCAGGAAATAAATCTAAATTTATTAACAAGAGAGTAGACAAATATATTTGTGATTACTTATGCAATGAAGTATAATAAAATTGTATGATTGAGTTGTGTATTGATACAACAAATTGAATAAATATCACCAATATAATTCTAAAGAAACGAGAATGCCTTCTCTATGTTCCCAAGAATAAACTTGTAGCAGCAACCAGTAGTTTTAACAAGACTTCTTCAGACACTGGCAACATCATACTTTTAGTTAGAAGGCTGATGGATGGATATTAATTACATTAGAATCAATTTGTTTATCTGTATATGTAACATAAAAAGAAGACTCTGTTTAAAGGACTCTTTGAATAAGAATTATATGATTTAATGAAAAATCATATGTGTTTGTAAGAATAATAAATTAGGTATTCTAATTACTTCACAGTTAAATAAGCAAGTGAAATTTTGGAAAACAAGTATTTACTGTCTCAAAAGAAATAAAAGATAATTTATAACGAACTTTTCACAGACATTGAAATATGAACAATTTTGGGAACCCTCTTCCCCTCACTTAGTTGTCAGTATTTGCTTTCAGACAAAATATCTATAAGGAATAAATTCTTATAAATTCTTAAATGCCATGGAAAGATGTATAAGATATATATATCTTATATATATATATATATATATATATATATATATAGTGTGTTTGATATTAGTTCTGTTTTGATTGTTGTCATAAAACACCACACCAAATAACTTGGGGAAGAGAAGGATTACATATTCCATGTCCCAACCTATTAAAAGAAGCCAAGACAGAGATTTAATGAGGGATCCTGTAGGCTAGAACACAAGCAGAAATCAATCCACAATCTTTCACTTATACAAATTTCATTATCAGAGTAATAAATCTTCACCAGTAAGGTTATATATACTAAAGCTCAAGCATTCAAAATAAACACATTTTTAAAGAGAAGATATAGCAAGATTTTTCAGAAATTTAAGAAATAAAATGAATAGTGCATGACTCATTGTCACCATCTAAAGAAATAACATTAAATGCAATATCAGTTATATAGAATCACATGGATTTCCAGAACAGATATGACCCATGCAGAAATATAGTGTCAGAGCCAACAGCATCTATCACTGTAAGAAAATATTCAAGTGAGCTGAGAGCCATGCAATTGTCTTCTGAGCCCGGTCATCTGTGTTTCTATTTATTTGACGTTAAATATTAAGTATAAAGAGTATAGAGGTTAAAGCTGCTTTGAAAGAGATGTAAGTAAATTTTCTAGGATGCTGCTGTTCTATACATGGTTCTGGGGGCTTTAAAAATGATGAAAGCTTGATGTTTATCCTCTTTCATAAATAAAACTTCTTATTTTATTGCATCTATTGTAGGAACAGCTCAGGCCTCTGTTTTTCTAGAAACATGGAGGATAAAAGAAGCCAGCACCAAGGCAATCAGGACCAACATAACATGTTAGTTTTCCCATGAGGAGTGTTTGGCAGGAACATTTAAAAGAATTTCTTTTATCTAGAGAAAAGGGGCAGATTTAAAATCTTAACTGACTTCTATTCCAAAGGCAAGATAAGTTCTTGGAACTGATGGGTCTTCAAATTGAATGTAATAAAACACCTCCAGGCAAAGATAGAGATGATTAGAGGCAATGAAATAAAATGAGTAATATCTTCAGATGAGAAGGGAACATTATTTTGCCCTGTCATGAACAGTAAGGATGCTAAGAAAGCATTCTTCATATGGACACCACATATTCTGGTGAGAGAAGCAAAGATGATATCAGCAAAACAGTATACATTGGTACAAAGACTGAACCATTAATATAAGCAACACTCATGCTATGTATTCATCCATAACCAAGGCATTCCACCCACCTGAAAATGAGACTAAGTAGCCAGACTTTGGGGATTTTACTTTTGTATTTCAGATTTCTATGCTACTAGAATATTCCACACATTAAGCTTGCCCTACAAACATAAATTTTAGGATATAACATCATCTGAATTGAATAAAAGACATTAAATATAAATGATATTTTAATTCACATAACTTATTACAATTTGAGTGTATTTTATAGTATATAAATATTAGATAAAAATTTTAATAATTTTAATGATCTAGATATGAACAGAGATGATATAAAATTGTTTCAGTGAATAAACTTAATTACTCAGAAAATTAAAAATAAACCTTAGGCAGGGCAAGAATGGTGTATTCAGTGTGGGTGTGTTAATTAAAATCTTAAAACAGTTTTTTTTTTCTGTGAAACAAATTGTTGTTATCTAAAGCAAAGAAACATGATATAAATTTCCATGATTCAATTCCAAATAAATTTCTCTTTAAGTAGAAGATTGGAAGCAATATGAAGTCAAAACACATGAAGGTAGAGATTTGTATATTGTCAGCAAAATTGACAACATCTCTTAAAACTTTTCAATGGAAAATTCATATTTTTTGAGGAATAATTTGAGAAAATTAAATATAAAACTGGGGGAGAAATGCCAAACAATAATCAATATATAAAAGTATATGACACTATATAAAAGCATATGATAAAAATTAACTATAAAATATTTAATATGCAAAATCATTGAGTATAAAGGGGTTTAAACGTGGAATGAAATTATTCAAAAGGAGAATCTGAGTATGTGGACTATGTGGACATGGATTATAACCATTGTAAATAGATTTGTTTCATATAGGGTAGTTTAGATTATTAGACTTGTTCATCAAATGACATTTGGTTAGAAACATAAAGGGAAGTCCATAGACATATATTTCTTAATGTAGCCAGAAGTTTCTGGTCAATCTGGCCTGGCCTACCCCTAAGGTCCAGACCCCCAGTTGGGCAGCCACTTAGCCCCCAATAATCACATGAAGACTTATATTAATTGCAAACTGTTTGGTCTATGGCTCAGGCTCATTACCAATGAGCTCTTACAACTTAATTCAACTCTTTTTCATTAATCTATGTCTTGCTATGAGACCTATTACTTACCTGTATTTTTCTTTATTTTCTTGGCTTCAGCTCACAGCATCACCCTCTAACTCCTCCATTTTTCTCCTTTATGCTCAGATTTCCTACCTGCTTCTAAGATGTCTTGCCACGGGCCAAAGCAGTTCCTTTATTAGCCAATTGTAATTCACAGTGCACAGAAATACATCCCACATCACCAAAAATCGATTTACTAAGAGTGAATTTAAAGTAAAATTTGAAAAACTAACAAGAGAATAGGAAGTTTTTGTGCTTTAGATCAAAACTTTGCCAGATAGTTTGAACATCCAAGTTCTTGCCCCAATGCAGAAAGAAGCTCCATCTGCTACTGTTGCTTTGGATGATCACATACAGCAGTGTAACTTACACAAGCAAGGAAATAGTAAGCAACATAAAGGTAAGTCAGGAATATAAAGGAGCCAGTTGATAAAACCTCGTCTTTTAATCTATTCATCTATTTTTCACTGAGAATTTAGAACAAACGTGATATGTTTTGGTGAAATTCACTTTTTCATCAACCTTCCTTCTGACCACATCTTTCCCCATTCAACTTTGTATGTTCCTTCCTTTTACAGAGTCTACTTGTGCTAACTATATGATCACTTTGTATAGGACAATTCTGGAAACTTGATAGCTTCCTTGGGGTCCACATTCCTGAGAAAATTGATCCTCCAACCCATAGCAGCCATCAAGTGTCAATAGCTCCTCAGTTCTTGGTAGGGGCACATAACTTCATGAGCCTAATTCCTTTCCATGCTTAATTTTGTACACACAATCATAGCCACTGCACATTCTAATGAAGCACTATCATTTATATTTGATACTGTTTGTTGCAGACAACAATCCCTGGCTGTTATAATGATTCTACCTCAGTAGTCTTTAGTTGCCTTTATGTAGTAATAATTAATAAAAAATAAAGCTGTAAATTTGACAGAGAGTAAGGAGGGGAGAGTAATGTGGGAAAATTTGAAGGGAAGAAAGAAAACAGAGAGATGATGTAGTTGTATCATAATCTCAATAAAATAAAGAAAATTATTTCTAAAAATCTTTCTGTCCCCTCTTTTCTAATGACAACTTTTCCTTGAAGGGAAGAGATATCTAACTACAGGTGGCAATCCTCTGTCCTGCTTTGACTCACATGGACTCTGATCCCCTCAATGTCATGTCCTTATAGAATGAATATAATAAAAATAATCACCAAGGGGATGAAAGATAGCTTGAGATTCTTTCAGTGGACCACAGTGTGCTGCCTTCCTCTCATGTCAGCCAGCTTATAAATGCCTACAACTCCAGTTCCAGGAAAATCCAACACTTTTTTCTGACTTCAATTGTGTACCAACACACACACACACACACACACACACACACACACACACACACACACACACACACACAGAGAGAGAGAGAGAGAGACATAAAAAACAATAAATTAAAAATTGTTCATGTTAAATATCTGTGATATTACATAACACAAAATATCAGGCATTTGTGGAAAATAGCAGTTTATTAGAAAATTAAATTCATTTTACCTTATAATGAAATCATCAAACTATGAACCATAAATAAATGTGTTTTAACTTAAAAAGGTAAAAAAATATTATCTTAATTTTTAAGTTTTATAACCCCAAACTGGAAATCATACAGTGTTCTTTCAACAGCTGAATAGAATACACATATATATGATGTTATATCATAGTACCCTAAACCCAATAAGTATATGCAAAAACCACAAATTCCAAATCAGATCTATTGTTTAGTGAGCAGTGTTTCAAGTCACTGATTTTTAATACTACATAAAATTTGGTTATTTCTGTATTGTATATCTTGGCTGCATCTCTGTGCATGGACTGAAAAGAGTATTGGACATGCTCAGACTGGAGTTGTAGTGAGCAACCATGTGGATGCTGGGAACTGAATCTGGATACTGGAAGACTAGCCAGTACTCTTAATTGTGGGAGATTGTGTTGTTTCATTGTAAATAATTGTCCCACTCACTGGTTTAATGAAAAGTGCTGATTGGCCAAAGGCAGGCAGAAAGTGTGGGTGGGGCTATCAGACTAAGAAAAGCTCTGAGAACAGGAAGCACAGAGCAGAACGCCAGAGAGAAGCTGAAAGAAGCAGAGGACAACTATGCTGCTCTAAGGAAAGGTATTGAGCCACATGGCTGAACAGGAAGAGTCATGGGTTAGAAAAGGGTAGAGAGCTAGCAAGTGATATGCCTGGGCCTTGGGCTGATCTGCCTAAAACGATTTAAAAGCATCTGTGTGTCTCTGTGGGACTGTGGGACTGTGGGTCTGCGGGTCTGCAGGTCTGCGGGTCTGAGGGTCTGTGGGTCAGCGGGCCTAAACCTAGAGGCAAGGCCTGACTACACTTAATTCTGGATTCTTCTATCTCACCGTATTCTAGGTTTAGATAATAGTACTCTGGCTATCATAACACTGGCAAAGGTATAAGTAGAAAACCTGAGAATTTTTTCTAAAATATACTTGCAACTCTTAAGTCAAGCGTACCTTCAAAGTCAAAGAACTAATATATTTAAATAAGATGAAGACAGACAATTAACATCTGAATCTATTTAACAGGCTACCATCATCAAAAATTTTTAATGAGATTGCAAAACAATAAATCCTATTATAATTTGTTTGAGAGAAAATTTGAAGGAAAAAATTGGGGAAAGTACTACCTGTACAGAAATTTCCAGGAATTTGGTTTATCAGGAAAATATAGTACTAACTGGAAAATAACTAGAGATCATTAAGCCAGTTAATTTATGTTGTTGTTTGTACTGTCTCAAGGATATCTAACCATATAACATGAGCTCCTTCCTATAACCACTGACTTAGCCTGTCTGATGTTGCTATAAAAGGTGACTGTTAGGTGCTTTATTCAGAAAAGAGAGAGAGATTTATGTAATTTCCAATATTTGACAGTCCAAAACCAAGGATTGGGCTTTGGCTTCATATATGGCAGAAAACAGAAGATAGAACCGGGGGGGGGGGGCGGATTTTTAATTTTTAAAATATTTTTAGTGTTGAACAATATTATTTCTGTCTACTAATCTCCCAATGAATTTTTAGATCATTTTCCTATCTGGACTCTTGTGATTGTGCTATAATGAATTTTGGAGTACATATATCTCTTGTGATAAATTAACATTTTTAATTAATTTTTATTTGAGATCATCAATAGATCACTTCTTCTTTCTATTTCTTACTTCCAAGCCTTTCAATTTCCTTGACTCTTTTTTCTTTTTAAACAAATTGTTGTGGTATATGTTGGCAGATCTTATGTAAATTTTATTTGCAACACTTTAAAGATAAAATATATAATCTACAGCATTTTTATATTATTAGTAGTATATCAGGAAGTCCAGATCCTCTGTATAAAAGCTTGGACTTTGGTTTTGTTTTGAGTTGACCATGCTAACAGTGATAAAATGTGCATTTCCCAGATGGAGGTTAACTTTGACACCTTTTCAATCTATGGGGGAGAAGTCTGTGTATTATGAAGACCTGTGTTCCTGAACATGCAGCCTGATGAGGCTGTCTTTGTTTTGCCTGCTGTACTTACTTACACATTAATACTTGTCGGACATGGTATTTAACAATATTATTACTTTTCCATAGTTTGCCATTTCAAAATTTTATCTCACATTGTATGTTAAAGCTTTTTAGTTGATTTCAGACTAATGACTAATTTTAGCTTTGATTTTGGTGGCTTCATTGTCATAGCTAAAACAACATTACCCACCTCCCCAAAAAAGTTAATAAAACTTTTATTCAGTATTTTCTTCTAGAAAGTTTATATTTTTAGGTCCCATATATTAGCCTTTAGCCAACTGACTTTAATAAACTCTACGTTCAACGTCCAATTTCGGTCTCTATTGATTATATACCCTTAAAATTCTGTTCAAAACAGAATTGTATATGTAAGGTTTTAGTTCTAGGATGTGTACTCTACTATATTAGTCTTTGTGGCTTATGGTACTGTCATGTTGCTTTAATTGCTATAGATTTATAATATATTGACGTCAAGCAATGTGATACATTCAGCTTTGTTAGTATTTTCTTCAAGATAACCTGAGGGCTGAGGAGATGGCTTAGTCAATAAAATGTTTGCTACGGAAACATGAGGACCTTACTTGAATTTGGATCCCCAGTATCCATTTTTAAAAATATCTAGATGTGGCACACACATTTATAATCCCAGCTCAGAAGTATAAAAGACAAAATGTCCTAGTGGCTTGGCTGGTCTTGCTACAGTGAACTCTAGTTTCAGTGAGAGTCTCTGCTTCAAAATATCAGTGAGTAAGCAACAGAAGAAGCCATCTAAAAGCATCATCATACTCTTGCCTCAATGTGGGGATCCAAAAAATGGTTTTACTATTACACATGTAATCATACAAATAAACATGTACATACATGTATATCACAAATACATGAAATGTATTTAGGATGAGTTAAGTTCCACGTGAGTTTGAATCCTGGCATAAAATACTACAAGAAGAAGAAATAGGAGAGTCATGCCCCAGTTGGATTCAGGCCCTGAGTCTAAGCGCCAGAGGAGTTTCACACAAGTGGTGCTCCCAAATAACTCAAGCCATCTTCTTAATACTGTAGAAACAAGCATGTTTATATCCCAGCTGCCAGTGTTAACCTCAGGTGAAAAAAAAAAAAAAAGAAAACATGTTTTCCCCAATTTTTAAATCAAAACAACTTCAAACCAAAAATGGTGCTCTAAATATTTTGTTAGATTGGCTAAATATCAAGCCAGGCATATTGTGTCCTTAGAAAACTCAAAGGTGATGGATACAGGCATTCCCAAAAACAACATAGTTCAAAACTTAACAAAGCATCTTTAGAGAAATCGGGGAGTATTCACCATAAGCTGCTTCCATACAGTTAGCTTGTAATTCTCTAATCATGCCTTGTCCTACAGAATAGTCCTGTACAACCAAACCTCTTAATAAAAGACAGTCATTGATAAGGCCTTCTTTTAATACCCCGCTGCAGCCTTCTTAATTATTTTTTCAGAATTGGGAAACATAGTTACTGTCCTCAATGTTGCTTCCTTCTGTGTGCCAACTTTTATTGCTTCCAATTCTTACTGGACTGAATTAGAAAAGTTCTGGAGTAACAACTGGTATCTGCAAATTAGAAACCTGAGAAGCTTAAGTTCCCAAAGAATTTTAGGTAAAAATATGTGAGAAAAAAAAATGATTTTTGTGAATAATTACATCTGTCCCATGTGTGACTGACAAAGTAAAACTAGAAACTGCCAAGAGAATCACCAATATTAACAGAGAAAAGAAAGTGTTCAGGATGGCAGTCTCAGGGTATTCTGTGTTATTCCTAGGTGACTGGTTCTTACTGAGGGAGAGACTGTCTCCACAAATTTTATGTTGCATAGACTATTGGATAAGCACTCATATGGTGATTTCAAACTAGGCCACAGGACTCTCAACTAGAAAAGTACAAAATATTCTCCCTCACAAACACATGAAAATTTTCTTAAACAAAAATGCTACCAAACTCATGAGTAGGGCACCACAGATGACCAACAATGTGAGGTCCATCTCACGATATGAGTGGATTGATTAGACTAAGATTTACAAGTGTGATATACCATGTTAACAGTTTGAGGAATAAAAATCAATAAGTAACAAAACTACAAAGGTCAGCTCCATTTGATGCTAAAGAGAGAAAAGAAAAGGAAAAAAAAGCTTTAAAATCCCTCAAGAAGCACAATTATATAATAAAAATAATATCTTGCACAATAAAAACTATAGATAATATAAAACTAATGTGGCAAAAAACCAATATTGCCTTCTAATATCAGGACTAGAAAAAACTATGTGCACTAATAGATTCTACTTAACACCAGAAGATATAGCCAGACTAACCACACAAACAAAAGGAATAAGGTTCAAATAAGAGAAGAATTAAAATCAGCTCCACATACTATGATATTGTATGTACAATAACTTATTTGTTTATTTTTTTCTCATACAGTACATCCTGCACATACCCCCTCTTCTTCCACATCTCTCAATCTCTTACCCATTGCCCCAAATCCACTCTGCTTCCATTTTTCTTCAGAAAAGAGCAGGCCTCCCTGGGATATCAACTGAACATGGCATAACAAGATGTAATAAGACTAGACACATAACCTCATCATTAAGGCTGATAAGACAACCCAGTAGGAGGGAAGGAATCCTAAGAGCAGACAAAAGAGTCAGAGACACCCCCACTTTCACTGTTAAGAGTCCCACAAAAACCCCAATCTAAACAATCTTAGCATATAAGCAAGGTACCTGGTACAGACCCAGACAGGCTTCAGTGATTGTAGCTTCAGCCCCTATGATTAGTAGATTAGCATCTTAGTAGATTCTGTTAGTCCTGTTCTCCTGGTATCTTCTACCCTGTTGGCTCCTACAGTCTTTCCTTCTCTTCTCTTGCAGAGCTCCCTGAGTTTTACCTAATGTTTGGCTTGTGGGAGGGGGTGGTGGTTCTACATCTGCTCCCCTAAGCTGCTAGAGAAAGTGGAGGAAGTCTCTCGGACTGGGCTAGGCACTGATCTGACTATAGCAGAAAACCACTAAAGTTCTGGGGAGGTCATTGAATCAGGAATGGCCACTGGAGATCCATCAGGTGGGAGAACTGGGCCCTCCAAGGGTGGGAGGCTTTTAACTGGCATGAGCAGTGTGCGAAGCCACAAGGGGTGGGATCAGACTGTGTTCCTGTTCATGGGCTGGCATGTTGGAGCCCATTCCCTAGAGAGGAACACCCCAGCCCAGCATTGACTTTGGGATGAATGAATCAGGCTTGCCTCGAGTGGATGTGCCATGCTGGGCTGGTCCACCTCGGGACTTCTGCCCTTTGAGAGGAGGGAATGGGTGGATGGGGAGGGGCGAGGCTGAGGATTGGCTGGGAGGGGTTGGGAGGGGTGACGGAAGGGGGAGCAGGAGGATACATTGATGGAGATGACAGTTTTTTAATGAAAAAAAGAAAGAAAGAAATAATCATTCTTTCTATAAGAGCCAAGGTCCCTCTATCTTGTAACTCAGGGCCATTTCAAGAAGTTAAATTTCTATTTCCCAAAGGTCAGGCCCATTTCTGAGTAATCAGGAGGACATTCCAACCTTACCCTTAAGACAACCAATTAGCTATCCACCTGGCTCAAGAGATAACATTAGTGAAGAAAATTCCCCTAGACACTGGCCATCCCATAGGAATTTGCTCCACACTTCCCAGCACTTTCCAGCCCTAAACAGTATCTCACTCCCCAGCCTCATCCTAATGGTTTCTTTCCTTGAAAAACCCTGCCCTGCCCAGGGAACAACACCCTTCTCCTGTGGCACCACCGTGATGGAAGAGTAGGACTTGGGTCCCTGCTGCAGCTTGAATGCGCTGAATAAACTCAGTGAGTCCATGTGTTACTGAGGATCCTTCTGGGGTCCTTGAAACTGGGCACAACATTTCCTTTTTTTTTTTCCCTTCTGTGTTTGTGTTTGGCTCTATTCTAGGTCCTAGGTCTCTGGGCCACCCAGCTTGCAGTTCCTGACTTGTCAGGCAGTGTGGAACACATGATTCCTCTCTTGGTATAGTGTTGGCCTCAAACTAGTCCAGTCCCTCAAGCTGGCCACTCTCACAAGCTCTGAACCACCATTATCCCAGCACAACTTGTAGGCAGAATAGGTTTTAGATTAAAGGTTTTGTGGCTGGGTTGGTGTCCTGGTCCTACCACTGAAAACTTTGCCTGGGTACCAAACAGGACTGGTGCTCCACATCCCCATTTCTAGAGTCTTCAGGAAAGTCACCTCATAGGTCCAAGGAAGTTGGCACTACCTGAGGTTTCCACAAGCCCCTCCCTCCATGCTTCCTAGTTACAGTCATCTCTCCACATACTCTCTACCTCTTTCCCTTCATTCCCCACCTGATCCCTAATGTTCCCCACCACCAACACCCACTTTCAGTCTACACACAAAATCCATTCTATTTCCCCTTTCGAGGGAGACCCATGGATTCGAGCGCGCCTTGTTACTTAGCCTCTTTGGTCCGTATATTGAGTAGCATGATTATCCTTTACTCGACGGCTACTGTCCTCTTATAAGTGAGTACATACCATGTTTGCCTTTCTGGGTCTAAGTTGCCTACTTCAGGATGATATTTTCTAGTTCTACCCATTTGCCTACAGATTTCATGTCATTTTTTTAACAACTCAGTAACACTCCATTGTGCATATGTATCACATTTTCTTTATTTATTCTCCTGTTGAGGGGAATCTAGGTTGTTTACAGGTTCTGGCTAATATGAATAAAGCTGCTGTGAACATATTTAAGCAGGTGTCCTTGAGGTATGACAGAGTATCATTTGGGTATCTACCCAAAAGTGGTAAAGCTGGATCTTGAGGTAGATCAATTCTACTGCCATATCAATTTTCTAGCAGCTGTGTAACTACAGTATCTTACAAAAGATTTTTTTAAACAATATAACAAAGAATTAGATATAGTAAATTTTCTTAATACAAATTCAGAAAACAAAATTTGTGCTACTGTATATTAATTATAAAATATTTAAAAAGCTATTAATAATGTGCTTTCATTTCTAAAGACATCGAAAAGAATAAAATGTTTTGAAATAAATTAACTATGAGGCCACATTTTTATCATACAGCTGAATAGTTGGTTGTCTTTTGCCTGTGAATGTAAAGTGTCCAAACTCTGGAAATTTCTAGCTAGTGGTAAAGCAAAAGTTAATTTTCTGATGCCTGTCCTTTTCTGTCTGTCTATGTATATGTGTTTGTCTGTCTGCATGTGTCTTTATCGATGTCTTTTTCTCTGTGTGTGTTTCTTTCTTTCTCAGCCACCCTCTCTCTCACTCACTAGATCTCTCTGTTCTGTTTCTCTTTTCTGTTTTTCTCCTAATGTTGCTTTTACAGGCTATTGCTCTCTATAAACACAAGCGCAACAATCTTTTACGTTCTCTAATTACATTCCTTTGTATCCTTTCCTTTTTATTGTACTTGTATCTGGGGCTCCCTTATTTCCTCATGTGTCCATATATGTGTGTGTGTGTGTGTGTATGTATGTATATACATGTGTGTGTATATATATGTATATATGTGTGTGTGTATGTATGTATATATGTGTGTGTATATATGTGTATATATATGTGTGCATATATATTCAAGAAAACAATAAGAGTTGCAAAACTGAGGGTATATTGTATGTGTAAAAGAAAATCAATTTTCCCTTTAAAATCAATGATCATGAATTGCAAGGTAAGATTTTTAGTTGTATTTTAAGTTGACCTTTGCAGGTAGTATGTGCTTCCTCTGGTTGGTGACAATGAGAATAGCACATGGGCAGTGTAGTTTAACATGTTTCTCAAAGGGTAGAATATGAAGTCCGATATTGAGCATAAATCTGTATTTTAGAAATTGGAACCTTCAGAAGCATCTTTATTTGTCAGCAAGCTTTGTCATATTTAATGCTTAAGTTATTTCTGATGCTCTTTAACGTGTTCTCTGACATTATTTTAGCGCTGTATAAGAAATCTGATTGTAAAATTCACATGTAAATTTGGGAGTGTGGCTCATGAAAAGCATATCCCTAATAAGTACAAACTGCCCTGGGTTCAATTTCTATCTCTACAACCAAGAAGAAATCAAAACTCTGCATAGAGTTTGTTGTATGTGACAATTTCCTTTCCTAAACCCTGCTTTTCCCCCTCATTTTGCTTCTGTGATAAGTAATATTTTCTAATGGTACAGAAATGAAATTTTGCTTTAGTGGCCTTCCAGCAAAATAAACACATTGTTATTACCTGTGAATAATGTTTGAATGTATTTATTATTATTTATAATATATAAATGCCTATTGCTCAATGGAAGTATTCTCTGATATTGTTGACATAGTCAGTGTTCTATTGCTATGAAGAGATACTATGACCATGGTTACTCTTACAAAGAAAAACATTTAACTGAGGTTTGTTTATAGTTTCAGAGCATTAGTTGATTTTCAGCATGATGTAGAGTATGACAGCATACAGGCAAACATGACGTTAAAAAAAGGATCTGAAAGCTCTGCATCTGGACCCCAGGCAACAGAAAGAGAGAGTTTATGGGCCTGGTTTAGGCTTTTGAAACTTCAAAGCCCACCTCCGGTGACACACTCACTCCAACAAGGCCACACCTCCTAACCCTCTCAAATAGTGCCACTCTCTAAGCACTCAAATGGACCCCTATAGGGCCATTTCTATTCCAAACACAACTGTGCCCAATGTAAGTTTTTTTTTTATTTAAAACAGTTTTTTAATTAAGGTTTTTAGTTTAATCAGTCTGTACACTAATGGTAAAACAGCATTTCATCAATCTACTGAGAAAGAATTCACAGAAAATAAGTAAAGAAATCATAGTTTCTATTAATAGGCTCTATGGAAAATATATAGTCCACTATTAGTCCATAGTAATAATCAGCTAATACATTTTTTTCTTTTTATACTTTGCTTCATAGGAATGAAGTTATTTCTGCTTCTTTTGCTGATTAAGTAAAGCATTAGTGTAAAAATCACATCTGCTTCTTCTTGCTTCATGTCTTCATATCATATCTTAACTTTCCACCACAGAAAATGTTGCCTTAGAATTTGCAACATGGTCATAAAATGTCTAAACATAGGCATCAAATTTGTGCTTGCACAGCATGCATGCTTGCAAATTCCATATATAAGCTGTTGAAGTTTGGAAATGATGTGGTAATTACAACTTCACCAGAGACCAGAGAGAAACCTTTATCTGAAAAATACAGTAAATCACATTTTGATATAAGTAGTTCTTAATACAGTCAGATCTCTAATGACTTCCTGCCTGTCTGCTTACCTGCAGATAAAACTTCTATCTAGGTCAGTATAAATTATTTGGAGTAAAAGGAAAGAAAACCACAATTGAACAACTGCCATCACAAAACAAAAAGACAGGAAGAGGGTTAAAATAAAAGAAGATACAACATAAGAGCTTACTTTTAAAAATAAAACTCACACCTAAGTAGAATAAGATGTCTACTTTAGAAATACTTTCTAACTCAACAACACTGAAAAGTAAACAATTTAATAAGATTTGATAATTGCATTTCAACAAAAAATATTCTACTGAGATGCATTCTTAAACCTAAGATAGGGTAGTTCTAAACACCTCACATTTCTGGGGACAGTAACTTTGAGTTCCAAGAACGCACAGAGATAATTTTACACATCTACAGAAAAGAGTTCCTTCTTGTTCATACAGATTACAGATCTAAATCCTAAGGTCTAGACTCATGATCTCTGAAGGGGTCCTTTCATTTTCTATGAGCTTTCTTGAACAGGTAGAAGGGAATTGTAGAGTATAATAAACAACAAAATGTGTAAACTTCTTGGATGATTATGGACTGCTTGATGGGCAATATTGTATCTTGTTCACACCCCAATAGAATTCTACATAGGTTATAAACAAAACCACGAGCACATTAGTTTTTTTTTTTTTTTCTAACAATAAGTTTATAACGTAGCTGCTGTGTCTAAGTCTAGGTTTAATATTAAAAAAAAGAAAATGCACTCCTTGAAAGATAAAGTAACTTTTGGAAAGCATTCGGGAATTAAATAGCTAAACTGAGTAGGGGTCAACCCCAAACTGATAGATTTTAGAATTGTAGAAGTCCTTTAAAATCACAAATTCATGTAAAATCTTTGTTTGTCCTTTTTTCATAACATCACAGCAATTGTAGTGTTAACTAGAATGATATCAAAATCTCTTTTCTGCATCCTTAAAAGGACACAAGAGATCTGAGCAGATTAGAAAATGATGTTGTTCTTGTACTTCGGACCCCTGAGGCAGTGATCAAAGAACAGGAAGAAATAAAACCTGTGTTCTAGGTCATCCTCTGCCTCAAACAATTTTGCACAAATTGAAAACTTGACAAAACTAAAACCCAAATTGCCCCAGCAATTTTTATCCATTTATTCTTTAAAGAAAATGTATTCCTAGGCAAATGAAATCTTCGCTTGTCTAATTCAACTTATCAAAATGTTTCTGAAGGGTATGTATTGTTATGAGATATGTCTGGTGATTCTTTAAGGGAATAAATGTATTGCTTTTAAGAAAATCTGAAGTCACAGAAAAGTGATCTAAATGTGCTCCTATACAGTCTAATTCTTGGAGTCTAATCTCATTAACAAAAGTATCTACATTTTATTTGTAACAAATTTACTAAGTAATAACTATGCTATTATTAATTAAGTAATAATGACCAATACCATATTATTACTAAAAGTTAGATCTCTAAGACTTCTGTTTCTTTACATTTCTATTATGGGTATCTCTCCAATTTTAATAACATTATAGAAATATATTTCAGGTTAAACATAAAATTTTGTGGTGGTTAAATTGCCTTACTTGTATAATGAAATGTTTACACATATGAATTCTACACAATCCATCAATACAATATTTCACTAAAATAATATCACCCTGTGAGTATAAATAATTGATCACTTCCCGTTTAGGAACCCTGTGATTTATACATTGCTTATAGAATGTCTTCAAAGTCAGCATGACTGTCTTGAGAAATTAATTTATTATTTTTCCAGTAATCCTCTGTTTACCTTTACAATAGTGTCTACTATTTGGCTATTAGCTAAAAATGACAGTGTCACTAACACTGAGTATGGAAATAGATGCCATTAGAGCCTTCAAATTATTTACCATCTGTTTGAAAATGTAAATAGTTTGGAAATGAATAATAAAGAGCATTCTATTTTGATTGGAGTTCTTATGTGAAAGATAAATAGGAATTGTTTAATTTATATTATGTGTCATCTAGTTTTCATTGTTGTACCTCCCCATGTTCTCTAATGGTTCATAAACAATGCAGTCGTCTTCTATGCTCTTGGAACTGGCCCTAAGATGTAAGTTTACCCACTAGAATATAGGAAATGTGATTTAGCATAACCTTTATGAGTTATTAAGTCCCTAGGAGTATTTGTAATTAATTGAACTTAGCTCTTTTGGCATCTGCTCTATGCATATGATAAAGATGAACCCCACTTGGGCTCCCAACAGTAAGCACTGATGTCTCAGCATAAGTAAGCCATCTTAGAGCTCAGCCACTTGAGTCTTCAGGAGACTATAGTCCCATCTGCCACATTGCCACAGTGACAGAGAGCCCTTGAATGAAGCATCCAGTTTTTCACATCTTTCTCCTTTTGCCTCTGGTAGTATCATTGCACTGTTCTGTAATTTCTAAGGATATTTATGGTTTTATTAGATGGAAACGTATCTACTAAACAGGTGACTAAACAGGTGAGGGACCAAGTACAAACTGGTGTTAGTTAAATATGGAATTCAATAGATCCAATTCCTGAAAGCGTATTTATATGTCACCCAAATCCAGGTACAGAGGCACTTTTGAGAACAAAATCTTGTCTTTCCTCTCCTATATTTTATTGTTTTGTATAAACTGTTTTAATTCATCCAATTTTTCACAGGCTCATCCTGAAAGCTCTGAGTCAAAATCTATCAGCTAGCTTTCCAGCTCCCACAGGTAAAGCTGTTTTTGTTTTCCAGTACTTTCATCCAAAATCCATGGCTGTTTCTTTTTGACTAGGTTTGAGAAATAAGCTTATACATCACTGTTATGACTTCTAGGAAAGCTTGCCCAAACCATGTCTTGATCCATAGGATCTAACATAAATATAAAATAGTTTCTGGCCAGATAAATAAATTGTAATCCAGAAAATTTAGTGGAAGAAAAGAAAAATAAAGCCATTATTTTGTGGAGGCTGGTAAAGCTGTTTGAACAATACAGGTAGTGCAGTAAATATTTGCACTTATTTACACTAAAGTGACTGCAGTATTTATCTGATATTAAAAATTTAACTGAACGTCCAGTTATGCTATATGTCAAATATTACAACATTGCTAAAGATAGTATTTTCCTATGTGATGAGTTAATTGTCCCAAGTATGTTAATGTGTATGTCCTAAATAGATATTTGTAATTAAAATGATTATAAGTTAATATTGACCAACTATAGTATGAATAATATTTTGTGCATGATAACTATCCATTTAAGTCTTTTATTCACATGAACTGATTTGCATATATGGTATGAAGTTAAGTCTGACTCATTTGTAACTGAGACTCTGAGATAGTTTTTCTAATAGAGCAAATGATATTAAAGGTTAAAGTAATTGTGAGAATTGGAAAAGTATTGCCAAAAGGTTAAAAAAAAAACTGTAATTGATCGTATTTCATATAGAAAGGGGAGAAATTTCTAGAGACCAAATAGATATATAAGACAGTGACTACAGTTAATAAGAATATGCTATATTCTTTAAAAATGCTAGTAGAATAGATGTTACATATTCTTACCTCTAAAAAAAAAATGCCTAAGATAATGTCTTTACTATGTAGCCAGGTTAAAGAATGCACTGTGTAAGTTAAGTGAGAATGGCCCCCATAGCCTCATACATTCGCATATCCGGTGGTCACAGTTGATGAACTATTTGGAAGGGATTTGGAAGGAAGTGTGGCCCTGTTGGAAGAGATGTGTCAGTGGGAGTGAGTTTTCGGTTTTCTAAGGCTTATGACAGAAGTAGTGCCCCTTGCTTTCTACCAGCTGCCTGTGGATTAGGATATAACTTTAACAACTTCTACAGAATCATGCCTGCCTTCCCGCCGTCATGCTATCCACCATAATGATGAAGAACTAACCCTCTGAAGCTATAAGCATGCCTTCAACTAAATGCTGTCTTTTATGAGTTCCCTTGATCATGGTGTCTTCTTATTGCAATAGAACCACAACTATGATGTTCACTCTATGCCTGTATTTCAGAATATATGTTACTTTAGTGCATTCCATTGTATCATTTAAATAAAATTGAAAATAAAAATACTGACCAATATTTTCATATAAAAACTCATTTAGTTTTATAAAATTTATTGAAATGAATAGTTTTACTATCAATATACAACAGAGGAATAATTGGGATAATTGATAAGTTAAACATGATACATTGAAAGATATTGAAGCTTATATTGAACCAGGGTCTGTGCTTCTTGAAATCTCTTTCAACTAGTTAATTTTCTTGTTTTGTGTCTGGTGCATTTCATAGGTAGAAAAACCTTCCTGGCAAAAAAAAAAAAATACTTTTAATTTTTCTTATATTTTCCAAACAAGCATTCCAGGCCTCCCACTTAAATATATACTTGTTCTCTGCATTTGAATTCCAAATGTAGTATCATTTCTAAACAAGTTCACAAAATTTATTTCCTTGTTTGTGGGGAACCCAGTATCTCTCTCATGTCTGCAGAGCTTACCAAAAGACTGTAAGTCTATATTTATCTTGGAAGAATTTTTCTCATCAACTGTCAATAACATTTGCTTCTTCCTGTCACTCTACATATTGTGGCACTAGCCTTATCATGGGTTCAGGTGTTTTGTACGATTTTAAAGATATCAACCCTGGCTCTGTTTACATATAAAGAATCTTGTGCTTGTACAAAGAAATAGTTAAAATTAGTCACTGGCTCACCTCAGTGAGAAGTGGGATATCAGTGCTACGAATCTTCATCTACAAGAGGAATTATCCCTAAGAGACAAAATAAACACTTCATTTCACATAAAAAGATAAGAAAATAAAAATTAATTTCTGGCAAATGTTGTTGGTTGAATATCCCAGTAGATAAATTAGGTTTCTTTGTGTCTATTACTGTTCAAATGCTGGTATCCAAGGAATATTACAGACAAAAAATATTTAAAGTACATTTTACTTCATTTAAATTGCATTTTCCTTTTAATCAGAACATCTTGGTTCCAATTCTGGACTCTCCAGGGAGCATACTTATAAAAGCTGCTTTTGCAGCTCAGTGGTCAACAGAATTAAAGTTGGAAGTTTTGGACTAGATTTATGAAGATATTTTTGCATTTTCCAAATAGAGTTTGACATTTCTTTTTTGGCTTTTTAAACATGGGTAAAATATGCATAACCTCCTCACAGACATCCAACCTGTGTACAGAAAGAAAGGTAATTCATTCTAACTCAAATGTATTATGACTTAAAAGCATTTGAATAAAAAATGTATAATATAGATTTTTATTTTGGTCAATTTATACATCAATTGTATAAGCATAGACACAAAACCAAAATAACATTTTAATTCTGTGGTAATATATTTCATATTTAATAAAAAAATAGCCTAGAATATTAGAATACAGAGCCATCTCTCCTGCCCCCATCTCCCTTTTTGAGACAGAGTTTTCTGTGTAAGTCTTGGATGTCCTGGAACTTGCTTTGTAGACCAGGCTGGCATAGAACCCAAAGAGATCCTCCTGCCTCTGCCTCCCAAATGCTGGGACTAATGTACAAAATATAAAATATATTACAATATAACTCATTAAACAAAAAATAACCAGTGCACCTTAACAAAGAAACTGGAACAAATAACATTTATTGCTGAGTCATTGATCATTTCTCCTCTAAGCAGCCATATCATCTTCCTAGCACGGAAGTTCATTACAAGTATCTTTTACAAATGTGTTCATGCATGGAAAAAAAAGTGCTTTCTTTGGTAGGAAATATTATCAATATAATTCAGAATCCAAGAATTTATTACTGGTCTTTTCAGAGGAGCAAGCATAGCAAACCATGTGTGGTAAACCTTGCTGCCATCCATCATGCTCGTTTTCCAAGACCTCAGTTTACACTTCAAGGTCAGATTGTCTAAGATGAAGAAGACTGGCATTTTCTTTAAAGAATAAAGACAATGTAAGAACTTAGTTGATACAGAAAAAGAAGAATGAAGAAATGTATTTGATGATATTACTTATGTCTTTTGTTTTTGTTTATTTGTTGTGATACAGGCAATTGTACCCGGCTCATTGTAGATACGTGGTAAGTGTTGAACCACAAAGCTAGAGATACATCCAACCTTCATTACTAGTACTTTATTATCTATTATTTAGACAGGAACTTTCTGAGTTGCTTGAGTTGATCTTTAAATTTTTATCCTCATGTCTGTCTCCAGATTCAACTGGATTACAAGTGGATACAGCATTCCATTATAGGCACATGATAATTAAAAGAAGGTTCTTGATTCCCTGCACTATGATTACCATACAAATTTGTGAAAAATAATGTTGGGCCCTCTCTCTATGAACTATTCATCTATCCATGGATGGAGCAGAGAAAAGAATAATGAACATTTAAGTCAAACATCTATGGACACAGTTCTGTTTGTATGCCAGTGATATATTGAGCAACATTATGATCCTAGCACATTGTTCTGAAGGCTAGTGCTTAAGAAATCAGATATGTATGAATTTGAGTATTGACTTGCTCATTTATGAAATGACCATGAATTAATAAACTCTTATTATATTAGTCAGTTAAATTGATACTATTGAATAAAATGACATATATATGACATTTGATAAATCACCATTAAAATGAAAGGATTTATTATAATAAAGACAGTCAAATAAAAATATTACTAAGTAAAATTCAGAATGGACATTAATTTCTATTATGAAACAGACTTATATAAATGTTTCATTTAAGGTTTTTCTTTTCTGGTTAAGCCTCCATCTGCTCTACTTAGAGTTGCTCTTTCTTAGAATGTTTTAGAAACTCTCAAAAAGAAAAGGTTGACTTTTTTTTCTCTAAGCATTTTTATTGTCTAGTTTTCATAATCTTGCTATTATGTTTTACCATTCTCCCATCCTTGAATGATGTTATTAAAACTCAGAATATACCATGTCTGATAAAATGACCAGAGATCACTAAAAGTTCTGTGATAAAACAGTGACAGAAATAAACTCAGGTGAAAGGAATTTCACTGCACGTTACTGTCCCTTATGAAAAGAAGTCAGGACAGAAACTTTGCAAAAACCTATAGAAAAATGCTGCTTCCTGGTTTGTCACATGGACTTGGTCGACTACTGCTTTTATACTTCTCCTTCCCAACTGTGTACATTGGTTCCACCACAGTTGCTACTGCTCACATATATTCTCTCTCTCTGTCTCTCTCTCTGTCTCTCTCTCTGTCTCTCTCTCTGTCTCTCTTTCTCTAACACACACACACATACACACACACACACACACACACACACACACACACACACACATTTATGTCTACTTGTTTTGTGACCAGTTAGATTATCCCAGGTCGTTTGTGTAATCATGCACTTGGGCCTATCTGTTGGTGACTAGAAGACTAAGTGCTGGATAACGTACAACAGTGAATATATCAACAATAAACAGTATTGAAACATTGAATAATCTGTGACTCCCTCCCTGTTCTGAATCTTTGTTGACAGGACTAGCCTTTGAAGAAAGACCGAGTGTAGTGATCATCATTTCTGTGATGTAATGAAATCAATAGTTGTATCAAGTCTAGAGGATGTCCCTTTCAACCTTCACACTATCTTCTAGCCAGTATGAACTTTGCACACCCTTTTTTTTAACAATGGTCCCTGAATCTTAGATGATATCCTACAAATATCTTGTGTAGGCTCAGCCCTCAACTGTCACTGATTCTCAGAAGCTTGGGCAGACATAACTATCTACATTCAGCCCTAATTTACTATAAATAGGAGTTTCTCTGATTAAGGCCTGTAAAGCTGTGTCTATGGTATAATCATGGATATTTAAAAGACAGTTTGATGATGTGCCTGTCTAGTCAATTAACAGTAATAAGAGGCAACATTTTATTCAATATTAAAAAGCTTTACTTGCAGATATTCTTCTTTGAAGTATCAGAAGCAAACCTTCTCTGCCATCCGAATTAATACAGAGAAGTCAAACGTTACTAGAAAGGGCACTGACTCAGAACGACAGGACTTTCATTATTCAAATGTTAATGGCAGTATGTTACACTATTATTAAATCACAGGTGCTAGACGTTTCATTGTTTATTGCCTAATATTTTCCACATTCGTTCCCGCTAGGGGTTTGCACTAACAAATTGAAATCCTTTAGGTAAGGCTTTTTTTCTTGTGGCCCACAAGTAACTGTCAACTCCAAAGTTGTCCCCTTAGCAAACATTTTTCTTCTTTTCCCCAAATATTTGCACCAGAAAATATACTGTAACATATTTCTTAGATATGTTATTATAATAATTTATACAGTTTGTGAACTATATATGTGTTTCTATGTCTTTTTCCTTCCATATTCATTCATCTTTGACATTGTAATAATGGATAATGGCATTTTCTTAGTACTCTCAGGGTTATACCTTGTTATAATCTCAATTCCAAACTTTAAAAGTAACACAGATGTTAATGTCACAGGGCTCACAGAGTCTTATTTGTAAGGGATTCACCCCATTGGTAAAATAATTCTAAAATAGATTAGGAAGGGCAAATGACTACAGTTTTTCAAGAGGTACTTGAAATTTATCTCTTTTACTTAATATTTTTCTACCAAGATATCACTGACCACTGATACCATTTATCTCAGAAGAAGCATCCATTTTGATATTCATTTATCTATTCTGGTGCCTATAAGGCCTTAGGCTTCATATGGCTAACATTCCCACTCTTTCCCTAGCATTCTGTCACTAAGAATATAATGAATTCCAGTCACTAGAGGTTCTGGCTGCAACTGTGCCTGAGACATTTTTGATGTATTTTCATCTAAATTAATATTTCTATGATTTTTGTTATGGAGCTAATGATTCTATTAAACAAGAAGAATGTCTTTTGAATGCTAAGTAGAGCTATACAATAGTTATTAAAAATCTCATTTTAAAGAACATGGAAAGGTTCATATCAAAATGTGAACTTATTAATGGTAACAAGTCACTCTACTGTTTTATATTTTTCTATCTGTTGGATATCCTCAATCAAATAGTTGTTTTCCTCATATCACATCAATAGTTTCTTTGAATTTGAATGCTTCTATTGTTTTTTGTGCCAGTAATGTTTTATAACTGTCACTCTATAGCAGGTTTCATGGAAATGGGGATTTGCTTTATAAAATATTAGTTCAATTTTCAGCATATGTTGAGTACTTTTTCATCAAGCAACTCACTGAAAACTAGAAACAAAATGTTGACCACGTTATCTATATTCTCAAGAAAGTTTTGTTACCAAGTGGGTGTATTCGACTGTGACATTTAGTCTTCATAGTCAACTGCAATGTGACATCATTTAGGAGGCCCTCGTTTCTGGGTGCGTCTGCGAGGATGTTTCCACAGAGGAATGAGGATGAAGTGAACCCCGAATGTGTGTGCTGCGCCTCCTTGGCAAATTCTAAGTTACGTAAATACAAGAGAATAAACTGAGCACCAACATTCATCTTTCTTTGCTGTGAATGCTATATAAACAACTCAGTCATTGTCCTGCTGTCCCCCTAGCCGTACACTAGCCTGTCCTGATGAACAGCACTAAGCCCTTAAACATTGGCCCCCAATAATCCCTTTCTTTCTTAAGTGGCTGCTGTCAGTTACTTCATCATTACTGTAAAAAAAAGGTGGCTAAGTATTACTGTGACAAGTAAAATGAGAAAGTAGAGCTTGGTACTTAGTGCTAGCTTCAGAACTCTTTCTGTACTTTGTAGCTGCAAAGCCACTCAGAAAATTTAAGCTTTTTATTTGTAATGGAGGTGCAAATAAATTGTGTATGATAGTTGGGGGAATAAAGAAAACATTAACTATTAAATAATTGACATGGTATCTCAGGAAATATCCACTGTGCCTATTAGGAGAGAGTATTAACTATCAGTATATCTTTGTAAAACTGTTTAATTAAATATAATAGCAAAATCACAATAAGACTTAATGTTTAATATTGGATATAAATTTTAAGTCAACTCCTCATTGTAAAAGGGCACAAAATGATGCAATTACCTACAGACTCTGGGTATAAATTTTTTTTTTTTTGCACAACCCATAGCTATAAAGAAAGGAAATTTTAGAGAAGATAGTAATAATGATGAAATACCACTATAAAAATAGTACACTTTCCTGTTCCTAAGAAAATAATTGTTTCTAACAGAAGAATGACAACAAGTGCAGTGTTAAGAGAGGGACCTATAAAAGAAGGATCAGGATCTTTATCGTTAAAAGTGTGAAAAACAGGTATTTGCAACTGTTATAAATAGTACTATCAAAAGTTACCACCCATATAAAAGTTATGTAACATTTGAAGCTTTTAAGAAAAGGCTTATGTCGATTTAATGCCATCAAAATTACATAGCAAAGGTATGGTTTCTACCACTGTAACAATGAATTATTTACACAGTTCTAAGTTAATGAAGCTGAAGAAAGCAGGAATTGAATGAGTTCATAATGAAGTAAGAAAGACCAAAGTAAAATTAAAATCAACTTATAAACTGAGCATCTATGGCTAGTCAGATATTTTTGAAGACATTTTAAGTATAAACATGAATGAGTATTACATATTAGAGAACCATTGCTAACATTTCTAACTAAATATGATAATTAAATTGATCAAATTAAGAAAATGATTCATGTTTTTCATAAATATGTACAGAATTATGTAGGAGTAAAATTGTATAGGCTATTTTTTAAATAATAAAACAAATCAAAATGAAAATTATTAAAATTGGGCAGTAGACATAATGAATTCTCTAACCTTCTTTGTACTGTTATTTTGAGCAAACTTGGATAATTTTTTTTACTTTAAAACATAAATTATTAATATCAAAATAAATTAGAAAGCATGACATAATAAATTAAAATTATGCTTTGGGCCTATAAATATCTTCCATATCCTTAATATGGCATACAGAACCAGTACAAAAGGGAAGTCTTTGATGGGGAGATGTTGCTGAAATAATTAGAGTCACATACACTCAAAACTTTTAAACAAAGCTGGCTAGCATCTCTTTAAAAGTAAGTTAGTCCTAAATATAAACTGTATAACTGAAATAAATTAAAGACAATATTGGAGAAAACTAATTATAAATGGATTAACCTATAACCAAGCAGCAACACCCCTGATAGACATCACAGGCTAATAAATAAAAGGCTTACTTTTTGTTTTTTGTTTGTTTGTTTGGCCCAAATTGGTTACTCCTTTGGAGTTATTGTCCAGGAAGATCTTAGAAACCTCCAAATACAACTTGTGATTGCCAGTATTTCTGGTTATGCTACAATACTTCTGATGCTTACTCTTCATAGTAAGACCCTGACTCAAGACAAAGACCATGAAGATATCGAGCTGTACTGATGCAGTAGCTTCATTTACTGCCTAGCTTTTATAGTGATGGAAGGTGCTACACATGCCAGCGCAAGACAAAAATAATCATCAATCTTACCTTGCTGTAAAACCTGTGAGCACCAATAACTACTGTTCAGACCTGGTTTGTTCATTAGTTCAATAATAACACAAACATCATGGGAAGAAGCGAAAACATTCTAAATGATTTAACTGCTCCGTAAGCTGAAATTGATTTCTTCTACCATTATCTGGAAAAATCCTGTGGTCAGATTGATCATAAGTCCTACTAGAAGTAGATTAATTAATTATAGGTCCTGCTAGAAGAGGACCAACTATTATTCTGCTAGGTGACTTGTCTTTATAAACATAAATTAATACCTGTCTTGACCATATCACAGAAGCATCTATTTGCAGCAGATGACAAAAACCATAGATATCTACAATTGGTCCAGTTATAGAGAGTAAGAGACTTAAGAGTTTTTATACATAAATAAGTCATCTCTATCATATACCCCATCCAAAGGCTCAGGATCAACTGTCAAAGAGAATTTGGAAAGAATGTAAGAAACAGAGGCAAAGGATTATTACAAAAAAAAAAAAAAAAAAAAAAAAAAAAAAAACTTTTCTAGACACAACAGGGCAATTGATAATATGAATGCAAAGTGATTGTAACAGTGTGTACAAGACCTATGAAATCTCAAGCTAGATCAAATCACAGCACTGAAAGTCATTGTGGGCATGAGGGCCCTTTTCTAACTAAGGAGATATTATAATAGGTACTATGAGCTAAGGAGACAATTTCTCATGAGAGTAGCTCCTGATAAGTTGTTTAAATTCCAATGAGAGGCTAAATACCTGTTATATATGAGCAGAATAAATTGAAAGTGATATAAATTTTAAAAAGTGAAAAATTACACAGTCCTTTTGTGGGTTAGTATTGGATCTGGGAGGAGATGGTGGAGCCAGCTATATGATCAATACAAATTGTACAAAGTTCTCAAGAAAATACTAGAAAAAAGAAAGAAAAAGTGGTGTAAAATGGATTTCTTACAAAAGAAAATTACTTGAAAATATATTAAAGATTATATGACTGTAGGACACTGAACACCTGTTAAAATGATTAAAATATAAATATAAATATTATCAATTCCATCTATTAGAGAATTACAAAATGGGAATAGTGGGCCTTTGAAATACAGTTTGACAATTTCTTATACAACTAAACTTTATATAAAAAGAATATTCTACATACATTCATGGGAATAAAATTCTAAATGTTTAGCACTGAAATAATCTTATCAAACAAATAAATAAATAGATATGTTGATAAATGGTGCATAAATAGATGCTATTATACCATATTATATTAAATCCAAAAGTTTAAATTGAGTTTCAAACAATCCATATTAATTCAAAATCATGTAGTACATAAATAAATTTTAGAAAGTAGAGAATAATGAATTTCCCTAGGCTGAAAAAATTTCAAAGATCATTCCTGCAACTACTTGTTTCTTAATGAAATGAAACATAATTCCTCAGTTTCAAGTATTATTAATATAAATATCTGACAATGTTCCCACAATAGAATGTTATTCCAAAAGGAAATAATTTCCACCAGTCTTTCTAAATCCAAGTTACTACAGTGCTGGGAATATAAAGAATTACCAGGGAGCTTTATAAAGTATTCTTGGAAATATCATTTTCTTCAGCAATTTGATCTCATCAAATAGTTAAAGTATCATTGGAAAATGGAATTACAATGAACTGCCACTCATTGATGAGAGCATGAAAGTATTTTGGCAAAACAATGAGTTATTCTTTTATATTCACATTTTAAGAATATACTTCTTAAAAATAGTCTATTGACATTTCATAGAAATGGGAACCAAAGCAGAATCCCAATTTTTTTTAAATCGCCATTTAAATTTCACAAAAACAGTAGAATGGGATTTCAGACACATCACAACAAGTAATAACTTTATGCACAAAATAATTCAAAATTTGTACACTAAGAGTTTATAATATTTTACATTAATTTTCAAATCTTGGACGTCAGAATTCTGTTAGATTGCAATATTATACAAATATTTTCGCTTTTTAAAGGCTATTTTAAGTATTGCTATCTCCAAAACCATCTAAAATCTACACATAACTTTTCAAACTGCTACATGAGAAATTCTCTAACTAAATAGAATTTTCTAACCAATTTCCTGTTTTAAGATAGACATATGAACAAATGCTAGTTTTATTATGACTATCTACCCTAGCTTTTCTCAAAACAATTTTAAAATCTTTGAAAATTCATCATATATTTATTAAAACACATAATGTCTTTTTTTCCCCAATTACATTGAAAACTTTATCAGTATTGTACCTGTAGAGTGCAGTATGAGAAAATGCTTTGTCCAGAGAATCACATTAATATTTATTGGAAGAGCAAATGTTTAATATTGATTGTCAATTTGACAGAATCAAGAACCATGTACAAGAGAAGCCTCCAGGCACGTCTTTCAGAAATTATTTAGATTAGCTCCATTGAAATGGGAAAACCCATCATAATAACTTTAGTGTTATGCTTCTCATTGTTTAATAATTCTACTCATGTTTCAAGTGAGTGGACAAAATAAAAAAAAATACATTGATTTTCACTTTTTTCTAAATTTTTATACCTTTCAATGATATTACAATATATTGAATAAAATTTAATTCCTTAACAATTTATTGACATAATGAAACCATCTAATGCTTCTGGCCAACCAAGCATCTACAGTTTGTAATAACTTTTTTTCACATTTGACAAACATTCATCACTACAAGCTCATTAACATCATTTACTAGCACCAATTTGACTTGCAATGTATGAATTTTGTCTATTTTCCTTATTATTCTATCTTCTCATAGGTGATCACTCATGTGATATGATTATGGGTTTATGACACTCAAATTTTACATAACTGAGTCCTTGGTATGTCACAAAACAGTTGGTTTTTACATGGTAAAATGAAATTTCTGCTGATATGAGCTGTAAGGCTCGATTACTTATCCTCATGACTATGCTATGTGTTTACATCTTCTACATGAATTTAAAATTGTGAATTTTTATTTAGGAATTTTGATTGGGGATTACATTGAATCTCTACATTACTTTTAGTCGGTGGTGGTTATTTTCACTCACTGTACTGATTCTACAGCTCCATGACAAGGGAATTTGTCCTATTTTCTAGTGTCTTCAATTCTTTCATTTTAAAGCATTTTAAAGCTGTTATTGTAGATGTCCTTTCTGTAGGGGTACTGTGTTGTTTCATGGTAAATAATTGTCCCACCCACTGGTTTAATAAAAAGAGCTGATTGGCCAAAGGCAAGCAGGAAGTGTAGGCGGGGCTACCAGACTAAGAAAATCTCTGAGAACAGAATGCCAGACAGAGCACCAGAGAGAAGCTGCAGGATGCAAAGGACAACCATGCAGCTTTAAAGAAAGGTACCAAGCCACATGGCTGAACAAGAGACATGGGATAGCTTAAGGGTAGAGAGTTAGCAAGCTATATGCCTGGGCCTAAGGCTGATCAGCCTAAAACTATTGGAAGCATCTGTGTGTCTCTGTGGGACTGCGGGTCTGTGGGTCTACGGGTCTGTGGGCCTAGACCTTGAGGTTAGGCCCGAAAGTCTGGGCCAGAAACCACATACTACACCTTTCTTTCCTAGGTAAAATTGACTTTCCTAGATAAAAGTTTGTGGGGGGGGGGGTGTGTGTGCATTTGCCAGCATGCGTGCATGTACATGTGCATATGTGTGTGTATTTATTCTGTTTTCTACTTGAGTGGGATTGTTTTTATATTTTTTACTAATTAGTTTGCCACTGGTGTATCAGAAGACCATTCGTCTTTTTTATTGATTTTGTACCCTGCCACAAAGATGAAATGCATTCTAACTAGAATTGAAAGTGCTACATTAAATAGGATTGGAGAACAGGTCTCATTGCAACTGCACAGAGAATACTTCAATTTATTTTCTTCAATGTATATAATAATCTTTATAGGTTTGTTTATATACAATATTAATTATGTTCCTAATATTTCAGAGGATTTATTATAAAGTGATTCAGAGTTTTTATCAGCATTTTCTGCACTTACTGAGATAAGTGTGTGATACTTGCATTTAAGGTCATTTATATGATGAATCACATTCGTTTAGTTACATTTTTTGAAACATCTTAGCATCTCTAGAATGAAGTAAATTAGGTCATGATAAATGATCTTTTTGATATGATCCTGGTTTTGATTTGTGATTATTTTGCTGAGCATTTTTGCATCTGTGTATATTCATCAGAACAATTACTCTGTGATTTTCTTTGTTGTTGTCTCTGTTTTATCAGTGTAATAGTTGTTTCAGGAAAGATTTTGTAAGAATTTCTCCCCATTCTAGTAAATGGAATACTTTGAGAAGCCTAGATTTAAGTTCCATAAAACTTGGATGGAATTCTGCACCAAGTCTTGGATTGGAACTTGGCTAAGAGGGAGATGTTTTATTATTTCAATCTTGTTGTTGGTTTCTGGTATGTTAAATTGTCTAAGTTTTGGCTTACTTGGTAGGTGATATTCTGTAAGAAATTATATCAATTCTGGTTGATTTTCCAATATTATAGACTATAAATTTAAATGTTTTTTTTAAATTTTAACCCACCCTTTGAACATTTCTTTTTTAATGAAATTTCATACAATATATTCTGATCATAGTTTCCTCTTTTCTGTGTCCTCCCAGGCCCTGCCAGCTCCCTTCCCTCTTCCTTCAGATCCCATAAACATAGCCCCATTCACCTTCAGGCCAACTTATTTTTAATAATTCACTAAATCCAATTATTGTTGCTCATGTGTGCATGAATATGAAGTCTTCTACTGAATCCAAATAATATTGATTCTTCTCACATAGTAGCCATCTATTGTCAATAGCTTCTCAGCTAGAGGTCGGGTTCATTTAGGCCTGTGATTTTATCATGGGTATTGATCATGCTTATAGGCCCAAAATTCTATGAGAAAGCAGTTGGTTGTCCCTGTAACAGCAATATAACTCATTTGTGAATGTTTGCTTTGAATATGTACATATAGGTATTTCATCCGGAATACTCAGATACTAAGGCAACTAATAAGAATGTATGGCGATCAATTGGAAGGGGGAGCTGGACCCTCCGTGGGTGGGCGGCTTTCGACTGGCATGAGCAGTATGTGGAGCCATGAGGGGTGGTATCAGATTGTGTTGCTGTGCATGGGCAGGCACCTTGGAGTCCATTCCCTATAGAGGAACACCCAGCCCAACACTGACTTTGGGATGAGTGAATAAGACTTGCCTGGAGTGGATGTGCTGTGCTGTGCTGGCCCACCTTGGGACCTCTTGCCCTTTTGGGGGAGGAATGGGTGGATGGGGAGGGGCGAGACTGAGGGCTGGCTGAGAGGGATTGGGAGTGGAGAGAGGGTTAGCAGGGGGATACATGGATGAAAATGACATTTTTTAGTGAAAATTAAAATAAATTTTAAAAAAGAATGTTGGTGAAATCTTTAAATTGAAGGAATACTGATTTAGATGATAGAAAGATAAATGATTGAATGGTAATATTTTAATGGAGTAACAATAAAGATGTATGCAAAGAAGGGCTTTTGGGGATGGATTACCAATGTCAAATTCCTTTGGAAAACGTCATATGGAAATCTACTACTGTAAAAGCTTCCTTAAATATAGGCAAACACATACATAAAAAGATTTAAGCTCAATTACCCTTGTGTATTGGAACTCTATCACAACTAATCATTACTTGCTAACTAATAAAAGCCCCAGTACTTGTATTTAGCTTTACCTCTTATTGAACTTTTGGCCAATGAGGCCCCTCAGACCACTAAGCATTACAGGTTATTGTCATTGCTCTTTGTTACCCTCCAGAACTTGTCAGCCAGAACATGCTGCTGAAGACAACACAATCTTGGGTCAAAGCATGTTAAAATCAAACAGTTACTGACAGAAAACCTTCAACTCTGCTGGCTAGTTCTCAAGTGCTGTGAATGTCAGAGCAAAAAATCCACCAAGCCTAATCAGCTCCAAATTGTGTGAGCTATAGCAACAACTGTCCTGATATAACACGTGCTCTGGTTCAATAAAGTCATGAATATTATGGAAATAGCCAACCATTTTATAATTGGATTTAAGAAAAGCTCCCTGAGACATAACTCAAACCTGAAGTCATTATCAGGGCCACACTCCTGTGAATAGATAGGTCACAAACCCCAAAAGAGACCTTAATACCATTCTGACAAATTTATATATATATATGTAAAGGAACTCTAATGACTTATTTGCATGCTCATAGACTAATGCATCTCTCAACCTCAACAGAGAAAATTCCTCTTGTGGTTAACAGCCATTAACCCAGAGATCCACTATTGTTCAATATGCAGAGAATAAGAAACAACAATAAAACTAACATCTATTTAACACCTCTCTTCCTAAACTCAGAAACCATTGTAGAAAAGAGTGTTGAAAGACTGTGAGACCTAGAAGTGGAGAAAGGAAACAGCGTATTCCAAATACAAAAGGACAGTAGCACAAATGGCATCACAGTAGCTGAGACAACATACATGAGATGTGCAGAATCTGAAGCCTGACCAAGTCTAAGCGTGGAAGCAGGGAGATGACACACAGTCACAGCCATAGCTGTAATAATATCAATTGACAGCTTCTAGAAAAAAGAGATTTGGTTTTCTCTGTGGGTGTGACCCTTGATAATTTCACCAAACTCTAATGAAAGCCCCTAAACCCAAAATTATTCTCTCTCTCTCTCTCTCTCTCTCTCTCTCTCTCTCTCTCTCTCTCTCTCTCTCTCTCTCTCACACACACACACACACACACACACACACAAACACACACAAAATACACACAAAGTGGCACACACACACACAATACACACACAGTGGGGGATGGGAATGGACAGGTAGCAAGAATGAGTTGTGGAAGCAATTGAACATGATGAACCCATTGTAAGAAATTCTCAAAGAATTAATAAAAATATTACCCTTGTTCTTTTTCTGTCTGTGACTTGATACCTAGGTAGTATTTGTTTTACAAAATGGAGTATAACTTAACTTAACATGTATATGTTTAGAACCATAATGTTGTGTATACATTTGGTGCACTGTTTCCTAGTTCAGAATCAAGTGACTCTTTTTGTGTCTTATTATTAATTTTGTGCTGAAATCTATTGTGTCAGATATTCAGAGTAGGGACAGTTTTGTGTTCTTCATCTTATTTGCTTGACATAGTTTCCTTTCATTCACTCAAAAGCTACTTTTTATTTAAAGATGGAGTGAGTTTTCTTTCATATTAACCACCACAAGACATTTTTTTTTTCTAGACTGTCAGTGGCTATTCCAACATTTACACAGTCCTAGAAAGGAGAGGTTGAATTGGAAATTACAGGGACAGGAAGAATCAGAGGGAGACAAAAAGCTAGAGTCAGAGGGCACTGAATGGGTACTCCGAGATTTTCTTTCCCCTAGGTATTTATACCAAGCAAAGGGGAGAAGTGCAGACAGGTGTGAACATTTCAAATCTCAAACATCAGACACTTGGTAACCATGCTTGGCCAAAGCATCCAATTTTGAAGCCTCACAAGAGAAAGCAAGCTCAGATTCTCTACCTTCAGTCAAAATGGAAACAATTCTCAGGCTGGAATCTTTGTGGGCTCCCACACTAGACAAGTCATTTAACCTATGGATTTGCTTGAGTTGAGAACATTATTGTTCAGAGTTATTATTGAACACTCTCTCCAACATTCCCTGTAGGGACAACTTGGAGGTCCTAAATTACTTTAAGCTACTTTTATCATGGATAATTTTTTCCCTATCCAACTACTGTGGATAGATTTTTTGGATAAAATAGTCTAATTGGCAACTGTGATCTTTCAGAACTTGAAACACACAGGGCTCCAAGATCCGACTTTTAAAGCTTCTACTGAGAAATTGACTCTTAATATGATTCCTGCATTTATTCACAAATTGTACCTGCTCTCCAAGAGTTTATTTTCTGGCCTTGTCTATGTTATAGTTGGTGTTTCTCTTGAACTTGGATGAATATCTCTTTGGCCAGACTTGAGAAACTTTCTTTATGATTTTGTTGAAAATGTTCTCTGTGTCATTAACCTAAACTTCATCTCATACTTCTAAACCCTCAGTTCATAGTTTTGGTCTTTTCATGGTGTCCCATATAGTCTACAAACTCCATTTTAAAAATTTAGAATTTTTAAAATTTATGATTCAGTCCTTTACATTGTTTTCAAGCTCTGATTCTATCTTCCACATAGTCCCATTCTGTTAGTGAGTCTTTTTGATAAACATTTTGTTTAACTTTCTAAAATTTTAATTTGCAATTTTCACTTTATCCTTTTGTTTTTTAGTCTTTGTCTTTAGTGAATTCTGTTTTCATATCCTGAATTGCAATTCTCATTTTATTTCATTGTTTCTTTGTGACTTTTTAGACTTCACTCAGGAGTATATTCCTACTCCTTTTAAGTTCTCTCAGGAGTTTATGTAGGCCTACTTTTTCTCATTCATTAAACTCTTTGAAGGTGTTTATATTTGTGCTTTTGAGTTCTGTGTCTTGAATTTTGTCTTGGTTGTTTTTTTTGGGGGGGGTCATTGTTATGAGATTGGCAACCTGGAGATAGGATATATTCCCTTGTTTTCATATGTTCGTGGTTATGTGATGAGACTTGAGTTATCAGAGTTAAGTTGTTGAATAAGGCTTTTGATATGAGTTTTTGGCCATTCTATGTTGAAAGAGTGTATGGATATAGATTCACTATTACCCTGACTTGGTTGATATTAGATAAGCTATGAAAATCTCAAACTTTTGGGTATCTAGGAACATGGACACTTAGGTTTACGATTAAGTATTTTACATAAAATTTTGTCTAATACCCTAGGCCTTGTATATACTCTTATCCAGTATAGAATAGCAGCTAGAAGGTCCTGGCAAAGGAAAGAGGAATGCAGTGCTTTAGGGAGAGTTGAGAGAGCGGCACTGAGAATAGAACAAAGGTTCAATGACCCTGGGTTTATGGAAGGGCAGCATGTGTAAATTTGAGAGCTCCTAGGGGAAGAGTCTGAGAAGAGCAATAACAGAGGTATTACTGAACCCCTGGTGATGCTGGATGTCCCCGAAAGTTTGAAAGAGTGGAAAGTTTGAGAGAGTCCCAAGAGAAAGGAGTCAAAGGACTTAGCACAGGTAGGCTGCTGAGGCCTCGCGTCGTAGGTCGTTGGCCAATTCTCTTATTTTGAGACAGTTTCTCACAGCATAGAACTTTCCGCATTAGCTAGGCTTAGTAGCCAGTACAACTCAGAGCTACACCTATCTGCATCCACAGTTTTTAAGACATGACAGTTGCAAGGAAAGTGCTTACTAAACAAACTATCTTCCCAATTCCAACTCTGAGCCTTTAAAATCTCATACTCCTCCCGAATATGTCTGCCCATTTCTAGGCTCAGCGTTCATTTGGTTTGAAATTCTATTTCACTATCCTTTTCTAGAATTTGAAAGTTAATATCCTTTTTCCTAGAGCCAAGTCTGTTTTGTGACGTCATTCTCTCTTCCAGGAGAGAGGGTATTGACCTCTGAAAAAGATCTTTGTATTTTTGACTCAGCTCCAAAACAGCAATTAGTGGCTTGTTGAATTTCCTATTTGAATTTATTAGCAATGATCCTTTGATAAGTTAGCTTGGCTTTCAAGCTCTTTCTCTTTCTATTATATACCAAGATAGTAAGGTAATTCACCACTATTTAATCTTCACAGTTTCAACCATCTAATAGTAGTGGTTATTGATACAGCAATGGAGTCACAAAACTTGTTTCAGCACAGAATTCTACACTATAGTTCATTCAAGAGAAGTTGACTAGGTGAAAAAATTACTCATTTTAGTCCACTGAAGATCTACTTTACTCTTACTATTAAAGGTAATCTGATCAATTCACCAATGTGTGAGTTACAAGTTAGAATTTACATGTAAAATCTTAATTAATAACCACAGCACTACATTACCTATTTTTTGGATACTTCATGCATAAACATAATGCATGTAGATCATATTCCTCACGAACTTCTCCATAATCTTCCCAACTTCAAGTCAACAACTTTTCCCCCTCCACCTCCTTCCTTCTTTTTCTTTTCTGTAAATTACAGAATACATTTAGTGATGCTATGCTGATGGCTAGATTTATGTCAACCTGACAAGCTGGAGTCACCTGAAATCAGGAAACCTTGATTGATAAAATGCCTCCATATGACTGGGCTGCAGACCAGCTTGTAGAGCATTTTCTTAAATGATGGGGAAGGGCCCAGCCCTTTTTGGGTGAGGCCACCTGAGCTTGTGGTCCTGGGTTCTATAAGAACACAGGCTGAAAGAAAGCCATGTGGAGAGAGTCAGTAAGCAGCACCCTTATAGAACCTCTGCATCAGCTCCAGGTTTCTGCCATGCTTGTGCTTCTGTCCTAGCTTCTGTTAGTGATAGACTACCATGTGGAAGTGCAAGCCCAATAGACTCTCTCCTCACCAACTTTGTTTTCGGTCATGGTGTTTCATTATAGCAATAGAGACCATAATTAAGACAAAATCCCCACATATTCGTGGGTACTGGGCCATCCTATAGAGCATGGAAAATATACCATGAGTCACACTATAAACAAAACTGACTTTTACTCCCTCAGTAGTTATCACCTGCCCAAATAACATCCAGAGCAGTGGATCTTAAAGGTCTTTTTCCTATCCATGTTGGAGAATTGCCTACGTTGCTTCATCTTGTATGGAGCTTATGCAGACAATCAGAAATGTTGTGAATTTATGAATGAATCAGTCCTGTCATGTCCAGAAGATATTGTATATCTGACTCTTACAGTTTTTCTGTCCTCTTTTCAGTGACAGTCCCCAAATCTTAATGAGAAAAGTATAATAAAGATCTCTTATTGAGCAGGAGCTAGGCCCTCCAAGGGTAGGCAAGTGTCCATTGGCATGGATGGTATGTGGAGCCTCGAGAGGTGGGATCCAACTGTGTTCCTGTGCATAGGCTGGCACCTTGGAGCCCATTCTATGCAGAGGAACACCTAACCCAGTCTTGACTTTGGGATTAGGAAATCCGACTTGCCTGGAGTGGATGTGCTGTGCTGGCCTGACTCACCTTGGGATTTCTCGCCCTTTGCGGGAAAGGGATGAGGGATAGAAAGGGAGAGGGTGAAGGCCGACTGGGAGGGATTGGGAGGAGGGAAACGAGAGGGAGCAGGGGGATACATGGATTTTAAAAAAGACATTTTTTATTAAAAAATAATAAAATGAAGAAAAAAGATTTCTTATTTAGTGCTGAGCACTACACAGTCACTTATTCCCTCTGCTTTCACATACTGTGTCTTTATTAACTGCCATCTACTACATCAATAAGTTTCTCTAATGAGAGGTGAGAATTGTACTAATCTGTGAGTTCAAGGATAAGTACTTTGGCAAAAGAAGAGTAGTACGTCCTCTCTTAGGATCTATGACATCAACCCCATCCTGCCATAGTGGCTTCTTAGCCATGATTACAGTACTAAGAGTGTGTTCTATCTTACAGAGGTGTTGTATGTGTATTAGAAGGTTGTTGTTTACTTTCATAAAACACATGCAGCTATTGTATCAATTGGCATACCTTGTCATGTCACTTTTCTACTATAGCTCATCAGTTTCATAGCATGTATAACCAATAACAACTTTTCTCCCCCCTCAGGCAAGGATCTTGCCATCAAATTCTGGTGGGTAACCAAGAGCCACAGTAATAGTCTCTATTATTTTACTGTAAGTTTCATAGAAATATTTATTTCATTCAGATGTATGAAAAAAATGATGAAACATAATAAAATAGACAAAGTTTAAAAATATTTTATTAAGTGATATAACTTAGGGTCAGAAAGATAATAATAAAAAAATGCATTAAGATTTATTAAAGCAATCAGAGCCAGGGCATGAGTTAATGCATGACAAAATTGAAAAAATCCTTTAAGAGGTATTCCCTGATCAAAAAGGATTGTTCAATTTAGATTTCTAAGTTCATACTTGGTGTTACTTGTATTTAGTCATGTGGGTATCTTCAGTATTCTCTCCTAAAGAAATAGACCCCTTTTATATAGTACCTGCCTATCCTGCGAACTGATTTAGAGCCTCAGACCCATAAAATATGATGAGTCGCAAAAATAGTGGTGTGTGATATTAAATTTATGCATACGAGAGCTTAATGTTTCTAAAAACAAAAAGACTAATTAACTACTCATATACACTTAGCATTGAATTTATGTATTAGTTAATTTGAACTGTTTTACTAAGTAACAAAATGAATAGATAAGCTGGTGAAATAACGCAGAAATTAGAGGTGTCATGTTACACATTAGTATGCAATGGATACATTTCTTTTCTTGCTAAAAACAGAGTCACTTGTCTTCTGCCTTTGGTCTCTAAATAACGGGGGGAACTAGTTCATTCAGCCATGGCAGTAAGCTTCGATTGAGCCAAAGAGATATTGAAGAGGTGAAGACATCTGGTACCAAACTACAGACCCTTTCACAGCCAAATCCTGTGAGTCTTCCTCTTATCTCTATTTATACAGTACACATGCATGCCCCTAACACACACACACACACACACACACACACACACACACACACACACACACACACATACACAAACACACATATACACACATACATATACATACATACACACACCACACACATATACACACACATACACAAACACACATATACACACATACATATACAAATACACATGCACACACACATGCACAAACACACATACACATACAAATACACATGCACACACATACACAAATGTACACACACGCATGCACGCACATACACACAGAGACACAAACATGCACACAATAAGTTAATATTTTAAAAGTAAGCTCTGTTTCAAACCACCAGGTTCTGCTTTCTAAACTCCAGCTTTGTACAGGTAGACTGAGAAGGACATCACTCGACCTTAAATCAAGATTACTCCCACCACTTTCCTGTTCTGTGAAAAAGAAATACTGATTTTGCCTAAACCATCATGTATGATTCTCTACCAAAGGCTGATTCAATTTACTGTTTATTAGTTTGGTCAATCTGTTTTCCAAGCAATGCTACAAACTTTCCTGCCAACTTTCTACAAGAGACAAAAGTAAGCATATTAAATTAATATCTCATACCTTCAGATTTTCTGTGAGTGGAGTATTAAGTAAGAAATTCCTCATTCATAGCTGAGATCAAACGGAAGTCTGCATTCCTAAAAAATTTACACGCTTTAAAAACAATATAAGACTGGGTAATGACAAATGTATATTTCATATTTCCATAAATAGATAATAGATGTATGCTAAAATGTGGAAATAAGAAAAAAATGAGAGAAACAATTTTCAACATTCAAAAATTTCACCAAATGAGGTAAAGAAATCATACCAATCTGTGTGCTTAGTAACACAGTTCAAAAAATAGCATGTCTAAGGAAACAAATTATATTGTTTGACATACACTATACATTTTATTTATGAAATGCCTGGAAAATCATGAGATAATATGCTCTAGCATTGGTTGATTTTAGGACATGGAAAACATATTAGTGGATAATAACAGTTAGTAAAGGGAAGGCCTCCTACTCTTTGACTACAGAAGTGATTTAGTCTCAAGAATGGATTAAGAGCTTGTTACTTGACCACTCCTGTTGTGCCCTGAGATCATAAGCTCTTGAAGCAGGGTCCATTTACCAGCATGTTCATGCTGTCAGTATCTCACTTGGAAAATGGAAAGAAGATAATTCTAAACACAGTGCAAGTGTCTGAATTAAGTGAGCAAAATAAAATGATGAGTAACTGGGATTTGCTTCTATTAAACTTTAGTTTACTTGTATCTTACCTTCAGGCCACTACAATAATAAACGTCCTTCAGATGTTCGCTTGAATAATTCAGACTAAACTTGCAGAACTGCATATTTCATCTCACTGTGAAAAAGCATTCATTATCACCTGGAGCATGGACATTTAGGATAACTCTTCTATTTGAACATCATCCTAACAAGAATACAGCTTCCCATTAAAACAGCCATCTAATCTGTACTCAACACTCCTGAATGTGCTAACTAAATATAAAAATAGATATTCTGCCAGGCAACTCATCTAGAATGAGTCACCTAAATTAGCTTAGGTAACAGACATCTTCAATAGAATGGCAATGTTTGTAACTAGTATCATTTTATCATACGTTTTAATTATTCTTAATTTGAATTTAGAGTCACTTTCTGTCTTAGTGTAGGAAACACAGACACACAGACACAGACACAGACACAGACACACACACACACACACACACACACACACACACACACACACACACACACACTTCTCCCCCGTATGGATTTCCATATGATCACACAATGGCTCTTAATTGTAGTTGTCTTTCCCCTATCCTATCTCTTCCTTCTTAACCACACCCCTCAATCCACTCTTCTCATGCCAGCTGCCCCATCCACCTATAACTATCCTATTTCCCTTGCCTAGAGAGATCAATACCACCCCACCAATCCATTACTGTAGACTTAATCTCTGCAGTGCTGTGGACTGTAGCTTGTTTACTATGAGATTAACAACTAATATCATCATATGAGCAAATGCATACTATATTTAACTTTGGGGTCTGGATTACATAGGGTGATTTTTTTTCACACTTCCATCCATTTACCTGAAATTTTCATAATTTAAATTTTTAATACTTGAGGAGTAATAAATTGTGTAAATTAACCAATCCTTTATTGATCATTTTTATGTTGATCGACAAGATTGTTTTCAATTTCTGGCTATTGTGAATAAAGTATTGATGAACAGGGTTGAGCAAGAGTCTCTGTTGTAGGACTGAGTGTCTTTTGGAAATGTCCTAAGAGTGATATAGCTGGATCTTGGGGTAGATCAATGCCCACTTTTCTGAGAAGTCATCACACTGGTTTCTAAGTAGCTATGCAAGTTTATGTCCACCAGCAATGAATAACTGTTCTCCTTACTACACGTTCTAAACAGTGTGAGCATTAATCTGTTTTATTGTTACTGGTCATTCTGACCAGAGTAATATAAAATTTCAAAGTAAGTAGATTTGCATCTCTCTGATGACTAAGGAACATTCTTTAAGTATTTATCAGCCATTTGTGTTTCCTCTTTGGAAAGCTTCATTTACATCTGCATATAATTTTCAATTGGGTAATTTGTTATCTCCGTTTCCAGTATTTAATTACTTTTTATTTCTTTCTTGACCCAGATTTGGTTCAGTGAAAAGATATTTAGTTTCCATGAGTTTGTAGGCTTTCTGTAGTTTGTGTTGTTGTTGAACTTTAACTTTAGGCCATGATGGTCTGATAAGATACAAGAGGTCATTCCCAATTTTTTTGTATCTATTAATGTTTGCATTATGATCAAGTATGTGGTCAGTTTTAGAGAAAGTTCCATGGGGTTCTGAGAAGAAGGTATATTCTTTTGAATTTGGGTAGAATGGTCTGTATATTATTTATTAACTTTGTTTGATTCCTTATTTTTCTGCTAAGTTTTTGTCTGGCCGACCTGTCCATTAATGAGAGTGGGGTGTTGAAGTCCCCACTATTAGTGTATGGGGTTTGATGTAAGAGTCAATGTTTCTTTTACATACGTGGGTGCTCTTGTATTTGGGACATAAATATTCTGTTTATGAGTTCTATTCTGATGAGTCTGCTTTAAAAGTTATTTGGCCTTTTTCCTTTGCAGCTCTTAATATTCTTTTTTATTCTGTATGTTTATTAGTTTAATTATTATGTGATGAGGGACCTTTTTAAGAGGGGTTCTAGCATATTTGGTGTTCTGTGAGTTTCTTATTTCATAGGCATTACCTTCTTTAGATTAGGATTTTTTCTATAATTTTTTGATCATATTTACTATGACTTTGAGCTGGTATTCTTCTTCTATTCCTATTATTCTTTTTATATTTATTTTTAGTCTTTTTATGGTGTCCCACTTTTCCTGGATGATTTGTGTAATGACATTTTTTTTGGCCATAGTGTTTTCTTTGACTGATGAATCTATTTTCTGTTATAACTTCCACTCTAGAGATTCTCTCTTCCGTCTCTCGCATTATGTGGTTATGCTTGAATCTGTAGTTCCTGTTTGTTTACTCAGATTTTTCATACCCAGAATTACCTCAGTTTGTGTCTTCTTTATTGCTTCTATTTCAACTTTTTAAGTCTTGAACTATTTTCTTCACCTGTTTTTTTGGGTTTTTTTGTTTTGTTTTTTTTTGTTTGTTTGTTTGTTTGTTTGTTTGTTTTTTGTTTTTTTTTTTGCTTTCTCATGGTTTTCTCAGCTTTCTTTAAGGTATTTATTGATTTCTTCCCATTTTTGTTTGTCTTCCACTTCTTAAAAGGTATTTTTCATTTCCCATTTAAAGGCCTCTGTCATCTTTGTGAATTTATTTCTAAGGTTATTTTCTATTGCTTTTCCTTCATTGTGAAGCTCAGGTCTTGCTGTTGTAGAACCACTAGTGTCTTGTAATGTTATGTATTCATGCATTGTTGTCTTCACATTTCTGCCTCCAAATGATGCAAGCTGTGTCTGTGTTTCCAGGACTTGGTCCAGTCTCCGAATGTTGTCTGTGTCTTTAGGGAGCCTTTGTTGGTACAGCTGGAGTTCTTGGTCCAGAGCTGGCTGATTCTTTGTCTCTGGGATCCACTTATGGTCCAACGGGAGCTAGTAAATTCTGAGTCTCAGGGAACTTCTGAGGCTGCAGGGTGACTAAGAATGGATTTGAAGTTGGAGATGAGACTCGTGTAGGTGCCTGCCTGCAGGAGTCTTCATTGCTGGCCTTATGCTGGGGCAGCAATGAGCAGGAATGGAGAGACACGGGTGGTGCTCCCAGGACTAGGCCCCAGAGACTGGTCTTGATCCGTTCTTCATTCTATGGGAGCTGTTCAGTTTCCATGAGTTACTAATCTTTCTGTTGTTTCTTTTGCTATTTTTGATTTTGTATTAGTTTGTTCTCTTGATTTTTTTGTTTGTTTGTTTTAAATATCTAATAGCAGTCTGTTGTAGTCAGATACCAATTTTTTAAATTTTTTTAATTTTAAAAGTTTTTTTTTTTTCCATACACACCACTGCTCTCCCTCCCTACTCTCATCTCAATCCTTCCTCAGGCTTCCCCCATACCATTACACCGTCTACTCCTCAGGGAAGCAAGATCTCCCAAGTTGACTCTAGGATCTGTCATATTCAGTGGAGATAGGACCGAGTCCCTCCCCCCATGTATCAAGGCCCCTCTCTAGGGAATGGGCTCTGAGATGTCAGTTCATGCACCAGGAATAAACACTTGTCTGACTGCAAGGGGCTCCTCAAACTGCCCATGCAGTTCAAAGTGTTTAGTTTCTTTGCACTAAGGTTCCTCATCTGTCATTTCGGTCAGTGAGCTCCCAATAGCTCCAGTCATCAGTCTCTGTGGGTCTCCTTCTCATAACCCTGATCCCTTTGTTCATATAATTTCTCCTCCCCCTCTTTAGCTGGACCGAGAGCTCAACCTCATATTTAGCTGTGGATCTCTGCTTCAGTCTCCATCAGTTGCTGAATGAAGGTCCTATAATGGCAATTAGGGTGGCCGTTTATTTGCTCATAGGGGAAGGGCTATTTAGACACACTCCTCACTACCTCACTATTGCCTAGAGTCCTAGCCCGTAGTGGCTCCCTCTCTCAAGATATCTATTTCCTTGTTCTCCCCCCCTGTTGCTCCTCCCACTTGACCATCTTATTCTCTGAGGATCTCTTCCCACCTCCCCTTGGTCCCTCCCCTCTATGTTCCCAATTTACTCAGGAGATCTCTATTTCCCATTCCCAGGGGTATCCGTGAATGTTTCTCTTAAGTTTCTCCTGCTACCTAACTGCTCAGAGGCTGTGGATTGTAGCCTGTTACCTTTTGCTTTACATCTAAAGCCCACTTAGGAGTGAGTACACACCATGTCAGTCTTTGTGAGTCTGTGTCCAGATCCATTCATTTGCCTGCACATTTCAGGATGTCATTTTTTCCCCTGCTGAATAGTACTCCATTGTGTAAATGTGTTACAATTTTTTAATCCATTCTTTAGTTAAGGAACATATAGGTTGTTTCCAGGTTCTGGCTATTACAAATAATGCTACTATGAACATAGTTGACTTAATCTCCATGGAGTAAGAATACACATACTTTGGGTACATGCTCAGTAGTGATATTATTGCTGGATGATTGGTTAAATTGATACCCAGTTTTCTGGAGAGATATCATACTGCTTTCCAATGTGGTTGTACAAGTTTACACTCCCACCAGCAATGGAGGAGTGTTCCCCTTGCTCCATACCCCTCCAGCACAGTCTGTTATCTGTTTTTTTGATCTTGGATACTCTGACAGGCCTAAAATTATATCTCAGAGTTGTTTTGTATTGAGTTTCTCTAATGACTAAGGATATTAAACATTTTTTAAGTGTTTTTCAACCATTTGAAATTCTTCTGTTGAGCTATTTATCTTCTATTTAGCTCTGTATCCAATTTTTAGTTTGATTATTTGGTTTTCTGGCTTCTAGTTATTGAGTTTTACATATATATTAGAGATCACTGCTGTCAGATATTGGTGAAGATATTTCCTTTTGTGTATGTTGTCGTTTTGTCTGATTAACCCTTTCCTTTGCCTTCCAGAAGCTTCTCAGTTTCAGGAAGTCCAATTTATTAACTGTTGTAACTTGGTTTATGTTGAGGTCTTTGATTCACTTGGACTTGAGTTTTGTACAGGGTGATAGATATGGATCTATTTACATTCTTCTACATACCACCATTATTTAGTTTGAAGTCTATTTTGTTAGACTTTAGGATATCTACACAAACTTGTTTCTTGAGTTCGTTTGATTAGAAAGACTTTTCCCAACCTTTTACTCTGAGAGAGTGTTTGTCTTTGAAGTTGAGGTGTGTCTCTTGTATGCAGCTGAAGGATGGATCCTTTTTTCATATCCATTGTGTTTAGCCTGTGCCTTTTTTATTGGTGAAATGAGTCCATTGATATTAAGGGATATTAATGGCCAGTGAGTGTTAATTCCTGAGGGTTTTTTTGGTGGCTGTGGATGTGTGTATGTGTGTGTGTGTGTGTGTGTGTATGTGTGTGTGTGTGTGTGTGTGTGTGTGTGTGTGTCTGTCTGTCTGTCTGTCTGTCTGTTCCCTTTCTGTGGGATTTCCTTCTATGTGACTATTCACTGCTTATGGCTTCATGATTGCATCTTCTAACTTCTTTAGGTTGGAGTTTTCATTCTAATGATTTCTGTAGAGCTGGATTTATATATAGGTATTATTTAAAATTAGTTTTGTCATGGAATATCTTGTTTACTCCACTCATGGTGAATGATAGTTTTGGGTATAGTAGTCTGGGTTGGTATCCTTAGTCTCTTTGTTTACATATAACATTTATCCAGGATCTTCTAGATTTCATAGTCTCCATTGAGAAATCAGGTGTATTGTGATGGTTCTGCCTTTATAAGTTACTTGGTCCTTTTCCTTTACAGCTTTTAAAATACTTTTTTATTCTGTATGTTTAGCATTTTGATTATTATGTGACAAGCAAACTTTGGGGGGGGTTCTAGATGATTTAGTGTTTTGTAAGCTTCTTGTATCTTTATAGGCATTTCCTTCTTTAGGTTGACAAAGTTTTGTTTTAAGACTTTGTTAAATATATTTTCTGTGCCTTTGAGATGATACTCTTCTCCTTCTATTCCCATTTTTCTTAGGTTTTTTTTTTTTTTTGGTGTCCAATATTTCTTAAATGTTTTAGGTTATTTTTTTTTAACTTTAGAGTTTTCTTTGTTGGACAAATCTATTTCCTCTATTGTATCTTCCATGCCAGAAAGTCTCTCTTCTCTTTCATTCTTTTAATTATGCTTGTACTGTTTAGTACTCAGATTCTTCATCTCCAGGTTTCCCTCTGTGGCTTCTTTACTGATTCTATTTCAGTTGTTAAGTCTCACAGTTTCCTTTGCCTATTTGATTGCTTATTGTAAGATCTCTAGTCATTGTTTAAGAAATACACTGTTTTCTTTAAAATTTTTGCTTGTCTTTTTCTCTAGTTCCTTAGGAGAGTCTTTAAATTTCTTCTTTAATTTCCTCTTTGTAGGCTTCTATTATCTTTATAAAGACATTTTGAAGATGGTTTTCCTCTGCTTCTTCTACATTGGAATGTTCAGGTCTTGCTGTTGTAGAACCACTAGGTTCTACTGGTATTTGTGACATACTTTTTATAATGTTGTCAAATGAATTTTTCCACTGGTATCTACCCATTTCTTCCTCTTGTTTGTGCAAGCATTTTCTGATTCATGGAACTGTTTTTTGGCCTACTAGGTGCTCTTGGTGCAACTTGATTTCTAGGGTCAACTGGTGAAAGACCCCCGAGGGTGCAAGACCCCCAGAATGGATCTTCCTTCAGGAAGAGACCCCAGGACCCAAAGACCAAACCGAGTCCACAATTCAGATGCAATCAGCACAAGGTTTATTGAGGAAGCACAGGATCCTGTGGGCCAAGTCACTCGGGATGACTTGAGCACCCAGGCCTCTGTTCAGGGCCTTTTTATAGTGTATGGGAAGCAGAAGCGTGTGTACAAAAGCAGATGCATGGTTACAGGGTTCTGATTGGTTAATTCAATGAGACCACCTCTGAGGGGCAGTCAGAGTCCAGGTGGCTGTTGTTGGTCTTGGCCCAGGGCCGGGGCCAAACCACAAGCCAAGACCACCGGTTATTTTTCCCAAAATATTTTGTCTTGTAAGCTGTTTTCCTGGATTTGCTGGCCTCGGTCGAGGTCACCCTGTATGTTGGTTACCTCAAGGCCTTAGCTTGTTTTTCTTGGTCATGGGCTGGGGCCCACCCAAAACTATTTTTACTGCCATCCTGCATTTTTATGGTTTTTAATGTAAGCCTTGCAAAAATGGCGTTACTGCTGTTTCAGCATTGAGGCTTTTATTAGCTTGAACTGGAATGTTTGCCACCCAGCCCCAGACCATAGGTATTTTTGGACCTGAATTTGGTGCTATTCTTAACTCCAGCCTTTTCCCTGACTTAACATGCCTTGCTAGTACTGATTAGTTATGAGGAGGGGAGAGAACAGACAGAGGATTTTACCAGAGGGTCCAACACTGGAGGCTGCGGAACTGGTGTCTGAGGAATTAATTGTTCTCTGAAGCTGGAGCTTTTTGAAGGATCTCTTCAAAGGCTGTGTCTCAGGAAGCAACTGCAGCTGGAGTTCTTCTACTGAAGTTCTCTAGATGCTATGTCACAGAAAGCAGCTGAGGTTGGGGGAGGATGGATGTTTTTGAGAATGTATTGAGGCTTAAGGGCTAGAGGGATGTTGATGATCAAGTTTCTAGGCTGGAGTCCTGTTTGCTTACCTGCAGCTGGAGCTGTGATAGTTTTTTTTTTTTTTGGGGGGGGGGGGGGGGAGTGTATTTTGCCCTGTTGTCCAGACCTGGAGGTTTCCATAGCTGGCCAGCTGGGAAGAGGGTTAGCTCTTGATTGCCAAACTTCTTAACTGTTGAGACTTGATTTATGTCTAAGTATGTGATCAATACTGGAGAAGATTCTAGGGCCTACTAAGAAGGTATGTATCTGTGTGTGTTTGGGTGAAATATTCTGTAAATATCTAATAGGTTCATTTGGTTTATGGTGTCAATTAGCTTCAGCATTTTGCTGTTTAGTGGTTTTCTGGATGACCTGTATATAGGCAAGAGTGGGGTATTGAAGTTTCTATCAGTGTGAGGGCTAATATATTTGAAGTTATAGTAGAGTTTCTTTTACAAACTTGGGTATCCTTGTATTTAGTGCATAAATATTAAAAAGTTCAAAGTCTTCTTGGGTGGTTTTTCTTTTGGTAAGTATGGAGTATCCTTCCATATATTTTCTAATTAGTTTTGATTTGAAGACATTATTGTAATATGTTGAAATAGATATACCAACTTGCTTCTTAGGTCCAATTTCTTGAAATATCGTTTTTCATCTATTGAGCCTTAATTTAATGTGTTTCTTAGATTCAGAAGAGGGACAGATCTTGTTTCATAATCTATTATATTACTATGCGTCTTTTTAATGGGCAAGAGAGCCCATTAATACTGAGTGACCATTGAGCAGTATTTGTTCTCTCTCTCTCTCTCTCTCTCTCTCTCTCTCTCTCTCTCTCTCTCTCTCTGATGTTCTTCCCCCTTTTTATTGCTGGTCTGGGATTATTTTTCTTTTCCAGTTTTCACTCACTTACTGATTCTACTTCTAAGTTCAGGTCTTGAACTCTTTTATTCACATCATTTTACTGCTTATGTTTTCATAAGTTTCTTTAATGGATTATTTAATTTCCTGTTGAAAGGCCTCTAACATTCATAAAGGCATTTCTGAAGTCCTTATTTTATGCTTCAGCTATGTTGTGTTTCAGGACTTATTATAGTAGGGTTGCTGGGTTTTAATGGAAGAATATTGTCCTGACTGTTACTGACTGTGCTTTTTATAAGGGCATCTAGGTTTGAGTTGATTATAAATGAAGGTGCTGATATCTTGTCTTTGTGGGTAAGTGGTTTTTTCTTTTGCTTTTGTTACCCTTTCTCCTTTAAAACAAATATGGTGGCTCTGTGCTGTTTAGAAGAAAATCTTCTGGGACACTGCCAGCTGTGCCCACTTGAGCTTTCAGGTAGATGTGTTTCTAGGTATTAGGGGCTGAATGAGAATAAGAATAGAAATGACCTAGTAGATGAGCCATGGTGAATTCAAAGGAGGTATATGTTTAATCCCTGAGGGATGGATACAGAGGGAATGGAGAAGCCACCACATGTGATCTGCAACAGAGCTGACTATAAGACTGGGGTTTTAAATTCAAGGCTAGAAAAGAGAGTGAAAATCTGAAGTAATGGAAGATGCAAATCCTGAGTGTGCTGCCATTCATAACTTGGCAAGGCTTCCAGTAGAGGGACTGGGACACCAACCAAGCCACAAAATTTCGATCTACAATTTGTCCTACTTGCAAGATGTGTTGGGGTAAAGGTGGCATAGAACTTGTGGCAATGGCCAACCAATGACTGGTCCAACTTAAGAGGGAGCCTATTCCTGACACTTCCTGGATGCCCAGAAACCAGAGGGAAGACAGCCTAGAGACGTAGGATAAAACCAAACAAGCCTGGCAAAGAAAAGAAAGAAAAGGGTCAATGAAATAATTCCTAATGATATTATGTTGTACTTGTAGACCAGAGCTTAGTATAATAATCATCAAAGAAGATTTAGATACTGGTGGGAGAAGATGCAGAGACCCATAGTCAAACAATAGGCAGAGCTTTGAGAATCCCATAGAAGAGAAAGAGGAAAGATTGTAGGATCCAGAAGAATGAAGGTACCCACAAGAATGTGGCCCACAGAATAAAGTAAGCAGGGCTCAAAGAGGATCACATGACCATCAGGAAGTCACTATGGGTCTAAGCTAGGATTTTTACATACATATTATGGTTGCCTATGTTGGTGATCTTATGGAATTTCTACTAGTAGTAGTAGAGCCTGTTTTTTGTGATCCTTTTCCTCTGGGTTGCCTCATTCAGCTTTGATATGAGGTATTTGATAGTCCTATTGTAATTTATTATGCTGCAAATGATGGATAATCCTGGGAGGCCGGCTTTCTTCTGAAGGGCAATGGAAGAGAGTGGTCTGGGAGAGATAAACTCTGTTTCTGTGTGTGTGTGTGTGTGTGTGTGTATTTAAAACTTCTCAGAAATTAAAGAGACTTGGAAAATGATCTAGATTAGCAATGTATCTTACAGTTGTTGAAGTTATTGATCTATGACTGAAAACATCCGGAAAAGTACTCTTCTCTCAGAGCCCAGTCTTCCCTGGCCAGTCCTGTTTCATCTCAGTGTGGAGAAGCACTCTGCTGTATCTACACACTTACTCAGTGTCACATAGACAGTCTACTAAATCAAAGGACACTGCTGCCTCTGAAAAATTGCCTGTAAGAACCATTTATTTTAATGTAATATTTTAAATATGTGAATATTGAGTAAAAATTTTAGTACCTGATTAGCATGCAAGAATGTAGTTTTTTGAGAGAAAATAAAATTTAAAGATTTACTGAGATTTGGAATTTTCATCTCCATAATGACGTGGCATCTAAATGAGATTAATTTCTTTTAATTTACTATCTCTTTTGTTACATTATTTTTATTTTCAGAGTTTTGGGAATTACCAGAAGGATGTAAATTTTTTATACTAGATTCTGACACCAAGATTAAAAATTAAGGCTAACATGAGATTTATAATTTTAAAATAAAAATGTACATATATGAATTTATTAGTAGTATTTTAAAGTAAAGCAAAACTGTTAAGCTTTGGGATGGACTCAAGTAATTAGCACTCTTCTCTTCCAGAGTACTCAGTACTGGTTGGCTGCACATACTTCTCCATTGCTAAATGACCTGCCTCTGCATTTAATTTGAATAATGTTCTGACAGCTTTAATCAACCACAAAATGTTACCAACAGGAAACATACTGAAGCCTTCAGATAGTTTTTGTAAGTATCCAATATTGGCATAAACAATAAGCCTTGTTTGACTTGCTCACTCTCACCCTACCTGAACCCTGTTCGCACATTTCAAGTAAAACCAAGCTACACAATAAAAGCCTTGTTCAAATATGATTAATTAGCATCAATTTCCCCAACAATAGGCTCTTTCTATTCTGAAATGAAAGAAAAAAAAAGAGAAAAACAGCTTTGCAGAATAAATTAAGCCAGGGAATCTTTTCCACTAAATAATAAAAAAAAGTTTTAAAGTTTAGCATTCATGAATTCAACTGGAAAAAATATACTGTTGATGTACTATCTACTCCAGTGAAGTTAACTATACAAAAGCAATAGTAAGAAAAGATTCTGTAAGAATCCAATTATATTTTATTTCCATAAAGCCAATTAATTAAGTGGACTTGACACAGGTGTGCCTTTGTGGGCTTTATCTGTATACCAGGTTGTTAATTGTCACAAATGACTTTAAAAATGTGACAGTTTCAAATCCCTATGTTCTAGTGAGATTTAAGTCCTTTAGTAATTTAACATTCAGAGAGCATCCATTCCTTATTGGGATGCTCACAGAAGAATAGGGTAAACCGCTATCCTAAGACCAATTCTGAATATCTATCACTGCTGATAGCTAATCCCTGGCATCAAATATGATAGCAGGGAATTCAGAAGCAGAGTTTGTAAGTAAGGGAAAACATAGTGAATTCCAGTGTATAGGGGCAAGTAGCTGGTAACTAAGATGTCTCCTAATAGTTAGGTAGCAGATAAAGCAGGTTTGATTGAGAAGCAAAGAGACAGAACTTAATCAGGGTTTTCCAATGGACAGAGACCTTGTCCACATCTGTAACCTGAGAAGCTTCACCTCAGCACAGACCTCTGGTGTTTCTCAATACTGAACACAATTCTTGCTCCAATATGTTTCTTGCTTTAATGGGGCTTCCAAACAACACGAATGCCTTATTTAGTTTATGAAATATCCATGATATATGAATTGATGTCTGACTTATATATAAAATAGCTTGATATTGCCATCTTTTATTTTATATCCTTACTCTAAAATGCTTAAGAATACAGATTCAATGATATGATAGAAGACAAAAGTGTAAAAAGATTGATTAGAATCATTACGACACTACTGCTGTAAGAAATGTGTATACAAAAATGAAAAACTTCTTCCAGTGACAAAAAATTTCTATCTGGGATGCAGGAGGAAGGATTTTGTTATCTGCTGTAGTCTTACTTCATCATGAATGATAGTCCAGCTTCTCCCTGAAGAGGAAGCACCTACTTACATACATAAGCAGGATGGATAAATGACAGTGAAAGACAAAACTGAAATTCTCACTTAAGATTTCATTAAAACCTTCTCAAACTATATTTTAAATAAGCGTGTCTAATGAAAATTACAGTGATGCCATTTATGATCTAGTTAAAGCTAATTTTGTACTATATACTTTAAGGTGATTCTAAATTTTCAGGGAGATTTTGAGGGAAAAGGGAAATAAGAGATTGAAGGCTGTCTGCAATACTATGTCAAACATAATCACTAAGATTACCTGTAGACTAATAGATATGTTGTGGCAACTTGTACTTTGATATAAATCTGAATCTGTAACTATTATGCAAAATTGAATCTGTAATTGCTATATTTTATATATGCTTCTATCTCTGTTTAAAATATTTGCACATCATTGTCATGTACACTATGCAATGATTACCTTCATTTGACTATACTAGATATAATGTATGATTGCATTAGTTATGATATATGCACAAGATGTTTTATATACCTCTGTTTGGATGATATATATGTATATACATGTCTAAAATGCTGTGGCCACTTTACATAGTAATATACCCCTGGCTAATTGATAGTCATACTAAAAGTCATTGTTCAGGGATTGTACACCCCTTATATAGGTATTCTACTGTCAACATTACTTAAGGTACCATATCCTAGTCATCTCAGATACAGGTTAGAATATCATAGATAGACAGAAATCTTCAACCATTTCATAGACCCAGAGAATATCGCATTTAACATTTGAAAATCAGCCATGAGAGGCACGATGACTCCTGGTGTCACTGCTCCTTTCCCGAGATGGTATGATCATCAAGGATACTCCACTGGAGTTTGTCCTTTTGGCAGAGAATGGCCAGTTGAGTAAGGAACTGTCCTTACCTTGATTGCTGACAGTACACACATGGTGTTCAAGCTGGATGAACAAGTTGATGGATGGAGACTGACAAAACCTGCCTGGACAGGATAAGACAGTCCCTCCAAAATTGCCCTGCTTGTGAGAAGATCTGTCAGATACCATAGGCCTGTAGCCAATATGATAGATGCTCCAACGGCACACAAAACCAGAGGTGATTGTCCAGGTAGCTGTGTTGCTGTCCTCTCCCAAATTTTGGAAGCCATTACTTCCATGTACTTCTGACTTTCAAGTGATATATCTTTCTTCTCAGGTCTTGAAAAGGTTGAAAAATAGGTAATTATGGTTACTAACTCATAATAATTCCTATTGTACATAGTCTTAGTTTAGAACCTTCTTAGTTAGACAAAAGGGGGAGATGTGACAGGATTAAGGTGTCAGCCAATAAGGTCAGAAGACGCTTCCAGTACCCTGGAGGAGTTGTGGCCAACCTGGAGGGGGTGTGGCCAACCCCATTGATAAGTGGCTGCTGGGATAAGAGGACTCTCTCTTCCTGGTTCCTGGCTGCTGGCTGCTAGAGAGACAGAATCGGGATCCATCCTCCTTCCATCACAGTCCATCACTCATCCATTGTTTGGATACGCCAGTCCTTGTTCAGGTGCCACTATAAGCTGTTACTAATATCGCGAGTGTTAATTTATATTCTAATAAATATTAATTTTGGACTGGCGCCTTGAAGGTAAAACTCCGACTACAATATGTTTTATAAATCATAGCATATAAAAATACTCAGTACATAGATGTACAGCATGCATTCTAAATCATGTTTAATGCTACTAGACTTCATTTTCAAATTATAAAGCAAAATTTTCATATTAAAATATGTCCTAAATAAAATTTCTTGTCATTAAACATATTTAAATAGCATTACATCTTATGGTAAACAAGGCCTTTATATTAATATGTATATTTTGTATAATAAGTCAAATATAGGAATGATATACTATGTTAAAGAAAAGAGGCATATAATTCATCTTGATCGGTCACACAAGAATTGAGAAGAAATCTGATTTAAAATTTTGCTTTCTATTTTAATTATGACTTGCTTGCCTAGAAATATAACACTCTGGCCCTATCAATTTGATACTATCTTGGTGTCAAGTAAAACACCCAGGCCTATGCTTATAAGTTCTGTGAACCCTTTAATTTTCAAATAAATAAAGTGAGTTGAAATGTGATTATTTTTGAAGCACCAAAGAAGTGTTGTATAGTATGCAGAAAGTCTGTTATTATCTATGATATTCTTTGTCTTTTTTGATTATGACAGAAAATTAAGACATTTTTCTCTATTTTATTGTATACCTTTGTCTACTTTGCAAATGAAAACTTTAAGACACTAAAAAAATAAACTTAAATTCTAACAGAAGATAAAAAGCCCTTCCATGCTCGTGGATTGGTAAAATGATATGGCCGTCCTATCAAAAATAATATGCAGATTTAATGTAGGAACCATAAAATTTCAATTCAAATATTTTACATAATTTGAAAAAAATCCTTAAAACACATATGGAAACACAGAGGACCCAGGATATCAAAAGCAATCTTATACAATTAAAATGATGGTACATTGGCCATTACTGATTTCAATTTATGCTACAGAGCTATAATAATAATAATAATAAATCTGACGTAAAATTAGACATACTGAGAATAGGGAGACCGGAGGACATAGATAAAGGCCTGTGCTTCTATGGACACCCAATTTGTGGCAGCAGCCAAAAATACACATGAGAATAGACAGTATTTTTGACAAATAATCATGGTACTTGCATGTGTAGGAAGCTAAAGAGCTTTGAAATAAGATCTGATATTCTGAATTTGATAGAGCAAGTAGAGGCTATGCTTGAACTCATTTGCATAGGAGAGGTCCTTCTGAACAGGGCTCTAATCACACAAGTATTAAGACCAACAATTTTTTTTAAATTAGTCCACATGAAGCTGAAAGCATCTGAACAGAAGAAACATCAACAATCTAGTGAAAAGGGGAAAATATCCTTCCCAGTTGCTATTGGACTTCTGTTTCAGAACAGTTAAAGAGATGGTTGTCTCATCCAAATTGTTATTTTTACTTTCATAAACTTTTCCACTAATACTGTTTGCTTATTAATTTTATTTACATATAATGTTATATTTCTCTGAAAAATTAAATCATAAAGAATTAGACATTAGATATATGCACACCTGTCATAATACTTATGAAGATATCTTGTTCTTCAATGGCAGTATTCATCAGGTATCTCTGAGGCTGGAACTTAAACATAGGTTCATATGCAACCAAACACATCATTTTTATGCTGGAATTCTCAATTACCTCTATATAATCATGAGGAATAGTAGGAAGAATCATGGGGAAGTAGAATCAGCACAAACAAATGTGATAGTGATAAGTACGTTTGTACAGATACTGTACTAAGTTATTGTGCATAAGAGGCTACTTTCTAATAATGTCTTTTTGAAAAGAAATGCAAAAAAAAACCAAAATTTCAATTTGAAGGCCAACAAAAAAATTGAATTCCTCTGTCTCAATATCTAAACACCCTCCAGTGCACTTTACACAGTATCCATCAGTGCTGTAGAATAAACTCCAATGTACAAACCAGGAACTTTTGTCATCACAAAGACTCTATACTGTAAAAATAAGTTGTATTTGGGTCATGAGAACACTGTTTGCAATATTTTCTTTAAAAAACTTGCAGCTACACCATTTATGACTTCCCTTTCCTCTCTTCAAAGTGCCCATACCCTATGTCACTTTCAAATACACGGCATTTTATTGCTGTATCATCCTTATATGTAGATAGATGAATATATAGGCAGGTAGATGTGTTATATATATAACATATATATATATATGTACATATATACATGATAGATATAGTTAGATAAAATATTCTCATATTGTTTGCCTTCTGGATTATTCTCTAGTTTCATCAACCCACTTAGCCTAGCCAAAGAGCATTCTTGATCACCATGGATGATTTTTCATATTCTTAGAACCTAAATTTAGCATAATCAGCACCAACGTATCTATAACCATAGTACCTAGTAAGCCTGGATTTAGAGTAAATTTATAATTTATTTTTGATATATCACTTATTTCTGCATTTCCACAGATGCTTTGCATAAGCTGAGTTTATGTTTAATTTATGATTTTGGTCTCTCAATAGTGGATGAGTGATTGAAAGCAACATTTCTGAGAAAAACACATTTGAAAATCTGAGAAAATGTTAAAGTGTGTGTGTGTGTGTGTGTGTGTGTGTGTGTGTGTGTGTGTGTGTGTGTGTTTGAAAGTCCCAAATAACCATCTATAGAATAATGACCACTATATACAAAATTCTATAAGTTATAAGGACAACTTGAAATTTTGCTTTTTTTGAAGGGTTTGTAAAGGAGAGAGTAGAAGGTAGGTTTGATGAAAGCATATATATGTATATATGAAATTTTAAAACAATAAATTAAAGAAATGTAACTTATTAAAAGAAATAGGGCATTAAGCCATAGGTAAATTAAATGTCCCCCATAAGGAGTAATATTTTTCGCTGAAGTGTTATTCAAGAAGTGATATATTAGCTGAGGCAATGAAACCTTTTCCAAATATTGTCATATGATCCCTGAAGATATAAAGTATTTTCCAGTTGATAATCTCTGCTGTAATTAAGAAAATACCTCTGAGTTTGGTTGAGATGGTGGAAAGTCTTGGAGAGTGAAACAAAATTCTGTTGCTTAAGTCATTCAAAAAGTTTTCACGTTTACTCATATGAGAATCCCATAAAATCACAAACTAGAAGCCATAATACACGTACAAAGGACCTAAAGATTACTGTGCACACATTATGAGACAAAATAACCTCCAAAGATATCATTGTGTTGTTCATTGCATGCTGGACATATAGTTTACCCTTAAGAGTGGTTTATTTCTCCAGTGAGATTCCATTGGGGGAAAAAATCCATTTTCACATGGTTTTCAATTGGGCCTACATTCTGATTTAGAGACAGTAGGGAATGTTCATGTCTTCTTGTACCTATGAGATCCAATCTGTTTGCAGACAGTATACAGGCTCTGTGATAGTTCTTATATTTTTTTTTCTACCTCCTCTTTCAAAGAGTTATCTGAGCCATTGGGAGAGGGATTTGATTAGATATTCCATTTAGACACGAGCATTGCAAGGTCTCCTACTTTTTACACGTAGGATGTGGGCCTCTGTGTTTGTTTCTAATCTGCTTCAGGAGGAAGCTTCTCTGATGATAGCTGTGTAGTTGAACATTTTATAGGGACCAGGATTTTTCTTTGGACCAACCAGCTCAGAAAAAGTAACACAGGACTTGTTATTAGTTTTGAACTCAGCCAATAGCTTAGGTTTTATTTAACTAGCTATTATAACTCAAAGTAACCCATATCTTTTAATCTACCTTCTTTTATGTGGCTCAGAGATCTTTATTCTATACTTGCTGCTTCATCAATGTCTGGCTGGCATTTCCTCTTTTCTTCTTCCCAGAGCTCTCTCCATCCAGAAGGTCCTGCCATACCTCCTACCTAGCAATTGGCCACCTAGCTTTTTATTAAGCTACTCACAATAACACATCTTTATACAGCACAAAGAAATATTCTACATCCGTGAGTATAGCAGAATTTCATTAGGAATAATTTTATGGCCACATACTTTTAGTTTAACAGCAGCTCGTGGTTTTCTCATAGGTCCTTGGCCTATCTAGTCTGGTTGATGGAAAGTCAAGAAGTATAAATACGGGTTCCATCTCATGGAGTGGGCCTTAAGTCAAATCAGGTGTGGGTTTGTTATTCTCACAAACTTTGTGCCATCATTACACCAGACAAGTTTGAAGTTAGGGCACTATTATAAATTTAAAGGTCTGTATCTGAGTTGCTTATCTTTCTCCTTTGGTAGCATGCAGAGTACCTTACAAGATCATCCCATTAGTCCACAGGGTAAAGGCTCTAGGTAGGCTCCAGCTCATCATTACCTGTTCAGTGAGTTCTATAGGTGTTGTCCTCAGTGATAGAGACTTACTGTCAGTTTATGGAGAGGAATTGATACCCCTGGCAACAGCCTTGTTTGTTTGGGGATTCCATGAGCGCCATTTAGCTGATAGCTAAATTATATGCAACCCACTTCCAGTACTGGAAGCTGCATTTGATGAGAGATGTCCAGCTGGGTTCTGTCTCTTCTGGTTTTTGAAAATTTCATTTGGATCAATTTCATGTATGAATATATTTGAGGAAAATTCTACTGCATTTTCCCCCATGACCCCCTTAAGTGTCCCTTAGTTTTGCTATCACTTCCTGTATTCCATTCCACATGCCCACTCCCCTCTCTGTTTGGCCCTCACATTTTAGCTTACCTCACGCCTATTTATAGCTATATACTCTATTTCCTCTCCTAGAAATTCACTACTCTCCCACTCAATTCTTTATTCTATATTCAAACTCTGTGGTTACACAAATTGTAGCTTGATTAATGATGATATACCAGCTAACATCCATGTTAGTGAATGTGGACCATATTTTACTTTGGATGGGGGGTCTGGGTTACCTCAATCAGAATGATTTTTTTCTATCTCCATTCATTTATATGTGAATTCCATTATTTAATTTTTAATGGCAGAGTAATATTTTATTATTTAAATTTGCTATACATCCTTCAATCTTTCATTCACTGATAAACATCTAGGATGTTTCTATTTCTAGCTATCAAGAATAACTGCAATTAACATGATTGAAAAAGTAACCTATAGGAGAATGAAGCATTCTTTGGGTATATGCCCATGATTGGTATAACTGGATCTTGAGGTAGATTGATTCCCAGCCTCTTGAGGAATCATGACACTGGTTTTCATAGTGACTATACAAGTCTGCACTCTTGCCAGTAAGGAATGAGTGTTTCCCTTACTCCAACACATCACTAACATGAGCTGTCTTTTTTTTTTTTTTTATTTCTCTTGGATATCCAATGGATTTAAAATCTCAAAGTAGTTCAGATTTACATTTCCCTGATGACCAAGGATGTTGAACATGTCTTTAAGTGTTTCTGATCCATTAGAGTTTCCTTGATTGAGATTTCTGTTTATATCTGTACACTTTTTTTAAAAAATGGATTTTTTTTTCTCACACAACACATCCCAGCCACAGTTTTCCCTCCCTCCACTCCTTCTGGCTCCTTCCACCTCCAATTCTTTTAAAAAATGAGCAGGTCTGTTGATGAATAAATGAAACTCAGGGATAGATCTCTGAGAAAATCGGAGATATTAGAGAGAGTAAACACCACAGTCAGATCTTACCCAGCTGTCTTCCAGGTTCCTCAGCCTGGCTTCTCTTGGCTTCTTGTAGCCTTCTGTCTTTCTACACTTGCCTTAAATACTCTCTTCATTTAGTTAAGGCGTGGCCCTACCACTGGCTGCCTGGAAGCCTGGAATTCCTTCTGTAAACTAAGATTACCTACAACTCAGTTTGGATTAAGGGCGTAGGTCACCACTCCTGGGATACTCCCTGTACTAGAAATAAAGGTGTGAATCACCACTTTCTGATCCTCCTAGATCCTCCTCTTATATCTCTGAAACTTTTAGAGCTTTTATTAAATCCCCACACAGGTCTTCAAGAGATGACTGCAGAACAGGAGAAAACAAGATACAGTAAGACAAGATGAAAGTCTTCATGTAGAGGCTAAACAACGCAACCCAATGGGAGAAAAGGGGTCTCAGGAGTAGATAAAGAGCCAGAAATATTCCTGCTCCCACTGTCTCACAATAACATCAAACTAACAACCATAGCATATACACAGAAGACCTTGTTCAAACCCAGATAGGCCCCATGCATCTAGTTTTAGTCTGTGTGAGCCCATGTGAACCTTACTTAGTTGATTTAATGGGACATGTTCTCTTTGTGCTCTCGATCACCATTGAATCCTACAGTCTTTCCACTTCCTCTTTTTCACGGTTCCCAAATCTCTGAAGGGTAGGATGATATCTCTAAATTTAGATCCCCCCCTCCCCCCGTCCATAATATCTGGCTGTGGGTCTCCATATCCATTTGAATATTCAGCTAGATGAAACTTCTCTGATCATTAGTGGGCAAGCTCTGATCTATTGTGTAGCATAATATCATTAGAAATTATTTTGTTGAATTTTTTTGGTCCGGTTTGATTCTACCCTAGGTCTCCGAGCTATCCACTTTCCAGTTCCTGAATATCCAGGCAGTATGAGGCATGGGCCCAATCTCCTTGGATGGGTCTAAATTAAACCAAATAATGGTTGTGCACTGCCACAAGTTCTATTCCACACTGCCCCATTACATCTTGCAGGAAGGACAGAAAGGAAGTGGAGGGTTTTGTGGCTGGGTAGATGTTCAGATTTGCCTTTCCATAGCCTGAAGAATACCCTCCAATACCAAAGAGACTAGAATGTAGCATGAAGGCTCCAAGCCCACACCAGCTCAACCTCTTTATGTTCAGTGAGCTTAGTGAAAGTTGTCCTTGGCAATGGGGTCCCACTGTCAGTTTTCAAAGGTCAACCTTCTATCCAAGTATCAGCCTCAATTGTTTAGGAATCTCCACAGGACTCCCTCAGCCAACAACACAATTGAATGTAACCCAGTACCACCATTTGTTGTAGAATATTATTTTAAGATGTGTTAACTTTGTTGACGGTGTGGAGTATTTGTTTAATGATATAAAGATGTGTTGTATTCTTTATGTTGTATTTGTGAAACTATGTAAAACTGTTTTGTTTTGCCTGTTACAAACACTTGATGGTCTAATGAAGACTGAATAGAAAATGACTAGAAAAAGAGAAATCTAGCAGGAGGAGGAGAAAGAGCAAGAGAACGAGGAAAAGAGGATACTAGGAACCAACCCCTCAGGTAGCCACAGAATAAGACTGAAAATAAGATACAGAAGCAAGAAAAGAAAAGGCCCAGAAGCAAAAGGTGGATGGGGTAATTTAAAGTTAAGAAAAGCTGGCAAAACACGGCAAGTTAAGGCCAGACATTCATAAGTAAGAATAACTCTCCATGTGTATATTTACTTGGGAGTTGGGTGGCAAAAGCCCCAAAATAGGGGGAAAAAACTATGACCACTAGAAAGTTTGTGTAACAATAAAAGATGGTCAATTTGGACTTTGGTGTCCTCCATTACTAGGAGTCCTTACTGGGCTTACCCTCATAGATTTCAGGAAGTTTTCACTGCAGTGGATTTCCACACAGATACCCAAATGCCTCCCAATTCCAATTGTATCTGCCTGCTTTCCATTTTTCTATTCTTCCTCCCATCATCTTATCCCACATGTTTCTATCTCATTCTCTCCCAGTCCACTAACAAAATCTATTCTATGCCCTCCCACACATACACTTCTTTTTACCTAACTTCTCTGGGTCCATGGATTATAGCTTGATTATCATTTACTTAACAGTTAATATCCACTAATAAATAAGTAGATAATATATTTGTCCTTCTGGGTCTGGGTTAACTCACTGAGGATAATTTTTTTTTTCTAATTCCCACATGTACCTGCAAATTTCATAATGTTATTGTTTTTATAACCACTAAGCAATACTTTGTTACATCAAGGTACTATATAATTTCTTTATACATTCTTCACTTGATGAATATCCAGGTAGTTTCCAGTTTCTGACTATCATTAATAAAACTGTAATGAACACAACTGAGCAAGTGTCCTTCTGGTAGAATGGAATGTCTTTTGGGTATCTGCCCAAGAGTAGTATACCTGGATCTTGAGGTACATCTATTCCCAATTTTATGAGAAACTGCCATATTGGTTTCCATAGTAGCTATATAAGTTTGTACTCTTAATAGCAATAGAGTAGTGTTCCCCTTGCTCCATATCCCCAGCAACATGAGCTGTCACTTGGGTTATTGATCTTAGTTATTCTGACAATTGAAGTCTCAGAGTAGCTTCGATGTGTCTTTCCCTGATGAATAAAGATGTTGAACATTTCTTTTTAAGTGTTTCTTGGCCATTTGAGGTTACTTTATAGAGAATTTTTTATTTAGATCTGTACCCCAGTTATAATTGGATTATTTTGATGTTAGTTGTTTGGTTTTTAGTTTTCAATTTTGGAAGTCTTTATATATTTTGAATATCATCCCTCTTATGGATGGGTAGTTGGTAAATTTTTTTCCCATTCTCTAGACTGCTGCTTTGTCCAGTGATGGAATCCTTTGCCTGAATGTATCATCCTAAACCTGGAAACTAGGCAATAGACAACTGATATCTTTATATTCCTTGAAAAGGCCTCACTTATAAGTACCTTGGGATATTTGTGCACCAGTACAGCCATATTATCTCTATCACTATATCTATTATGTGCCATATATTTGACATATATTTTATTTCATTATAGTTCTTTAAGTCAATGTATTATTTCTCTTTAATTATCTGTCACCTCAATGTCAACATAAATTGAATGAATAATTACATTCATATGTAACACTACTCCACATGTAAAACCTGGAAAAGCATGTGTGAAGGTACTAAAATAAATATTTCTTAATAAAACTATAAGCACATCTATAAAATTGATATGTAGAAGATATTTAAAATATGTTATAGCCACTACTCAAGAAAATGATATGAGCAGAAATAGGGATGTTTTTTAAATATTTGTGGAAAAGATATTATTTATTTTACCTTTAAAATAGGAAAATTATAAAGTAAAAACTAATATATACTATTTTGTATAGCTAAATAATACTATTACATAATGCTAACTACAATTAAGAATATATGCCATTATTCATCTAATATCTTTCTCAAACAAAATGACAATTAATTGAATTTATTTAAATGTTTAGTTACAGACTACAATAAAGCATAGAGCTAGATATACTTTACAGTTATATTTTCTTCTTCTTCATGGAGTTAGCCACTTATATACTTATTTTGTAAATTCATATTTTAGATATAATTCTGATAAGCTTTAAATCCTAAAAAATCATTGTCTAAAATTCACCAAAAGTATCTTTTATTGTTCTATATAAGCTTTTAAATGTTATCATCCACTATTCATTCAGTCATTAGTTACCATGCTTAATATTACACTGATCATATAATTATTGGTTTATCAGGAGATTATTTATAGTGTAATTTTCATAACAAAGTAATAAGTATACTTTATTCCAGCTTAGAAATACAATGACACCATTATTGTGCTCAGTTCAAATTATCAGAGTGAAAGCAGACTAGCATCAATTATCAATGATATTACTTTCCTCGTTTAATTCCTTTCTTATAAAGTTATTTGACATTGAAGAGAAAGAATTCAGACAGTCTATTAAAACTTATGTATTAAGTAATATTACTTGTTCAATTTCAAAAGAGTGGCTAGGTTATTTTTAAGCTCTTTGACATAAATGAACAAAAGCAGAAAATGTTCATTGAGCAAAAGTACATTAAAATTTAATCACATAAAATGTCAGGTTTCTTTTAACAAAAATCAAATGCTCCTAAGTTTTTAAGAACTGTAAGTACAGGGATGGTTTCGAGCCAAGTAATAGTTACTCAATCAATTCGTGTTCTAATTATTGATACTGCCAAACATTAGTCTTTTCCCTTCATTCACATAAATGATGAGGAACCCGACTCAGTAGAAGAGTATAGGATCTGTAGGACCCACCAGAAGTTTCACTTCTGGAGGCCAGGTTTTATCCCTTGAGTTTTTACTCACTTCTTTTTTCTGTTTTTCATGTGCTACCAGTAGGTCTACTAAAGACAAAATCACATTTAAAGATGGCACAACAGTACGTTAATGAATCATAGCATTATATCACTTCATAATTTATACCTATGTTTCTTATGGTTTCTATTTCTTGCATCGATTGGTGTTTAGTTATAATTTACAGCAATAATAAATTGTTTTGAACGTTTTAGACAAAAATGTCCTTAGATCTTTTATATCAAAAGATAACATACTGCCAGGTATGGGGATATACCCTATATACCTGTATATGTGTGTATTATACACCAGGGAGACTCCATTGGAGAAAACTGTTTTCCATTACAATAATTCCAAGAGGGTGTCAGTTGCACATAGCTTCTTGCTTAGTGATGGAAGCCCAAGTCTGTTTCTCTTCCTTAATGCTGAAATCCTGTCTGAGTTAAACCCATGCTGCTCCTATGAATAATATGACAGTTCCTATGAATTCATTGAGTTCATATGCGTAATTTTGTGTTTAGATGGTGTGTGTGTGTGTGTGTGTGTGTGTGTGTGTGTGTGTGTGTGTGTGTGTGTGTGTGTTTGTGACTTGATTGTTTGGGTTCATTTTATTTTACTGTTATTTTTCTGTTCAGAAAAAGAAAGGGGGATCCTGGAGTTGGGTGGGTATTGAGGTGTTGAGAAAGTTCTGGAAGATACCAGGGTAGAAGAAACATTAATCTGCAATGAATATTATATTTTCTTAATCTGATAGTGTTAATTTACTTTATCTTTTGCATTGATGAGGTATTAAGACCTTAGCTTTTGGCTGTGGTACAGACCCATAGGCAAACAAATTACCAATGAGCTATATTCCCAACCATTAAAATGTGTCTTAAAGATAAAAATTTGAAACTTTAGCTCTAGTATTATGAGGATATTTTCCAAATGTCTATTTGCACAAAGTAATAATATAGGAAAAAGCAGCTTAAGGTCAAGAGACAATAGGCACATAGATGCATTTTCTGTATAAGTGTGAGTATTCAAGATCAGATGTCCAGAAACTCACATTTAAAGTCAGGTATGATTACATATCTGCCTGTGACCCCAGCATTATGGAGGAGAAAGAAAACTAAGGTTCCCTCATATCCAGTCTAACTCCAAATTCAGTGAGAGACCCCATTTCAAAGGAATTGATGGAGAGTGATATAACTAAGAATCAAACATACTCCTCTTTTCTTACACATATAGGCACCACATACACACACACACACACACACACCACACCCACATGTACATGAAATCAGTTCAGTTTCAAATGATTGCCTTTTTTCAACATACAAAAATAATTTACATACAAATTTTAGATTTGAATTCTTAGAAATTGTTTCGGTGTTTTAGTTTGGGAACTGAATAGCTCTGAACCGAAGTCTAGCTCTATGTGAGTAAAAGCCCAGATATAACATTAATGCATGAGTATCTGTTTGTCTGAACATTGTTATTTCAAAAAGACACTGTTCTGTGAGAGGAAGAGACAAATGGCGCATATGGATGTGTGTTTACTCTGATTACAAAAAAATTAAAATTAAGAGAATGAGATGACTTACTGGTAAAGTACTTGCTGTGCAAGCCTGGGGATCTAAGTCTGGATCCCCAACACCACACAGAAAGCCAGGCATGCTGAAAAGATGAGGTCTATCATCCCAGCACCAGGTAGGAGACAAGCTGACCCCTAGGGATAATCACCAGCTTGTCTAGCTGAATTGGAGAGATTCAGATTCAATAGCAAAATAAAACAAAGAAAAATCTAAAATGGGTAGTAGCCTTCAGAAGAAGTTTCATTAAAAAAGATACAGAAATTGCAGTAGACATGGAAAAAGTCTCAACATCACTCATAATTAAAGAAATTGAAAACCACAAAGAGCTTTCACTTCACTTCTGTTAAAAGTTATTAGAATAGAATAAATAGTACAAGTGATAGCAAGAATATTGAATGATCCTGGCATGGAAAACATGTACAGATGTTATGAAAACATTGTGGATGCTATTAATACAACTCAAACTAGAATGCAGTAGTGGCCAGAATTCTACCAAATGCTACTCATAAAATAACATATTACAAAAATAAAAGAAGCCACACATCAAAACAAATAAACAACAATAACAACAAAAACACATGGAAACTTCAGCTCAATGCCTATGATGCCAGCACTCATGCCTGAATCAGGGTTGTTGAGAATTCTAGGCCAATGTAGGCTGCAAAGAATTTTAGAAAGAATAAAGGCCAATCACATTTAAAAATTTTAGTCATCAAAAAAAAAAAAAAAAAGATTTACATCCAAAATCTCACCTCCTCAAAGAACACAACAAATTAGACACTCTGAATTTAGTAGTCATCGTGGAAATGCTAGCTAAGTAGCATAACGTGGGTAAGCATTTTTAATAGCAGGTTTTATATCTTAGGTTTGCTAATAATGATATACATTAACAGAACTCTTAGAGAGTACAGAGGAACTATAAAATGGTATGGATATTTTAGATAAACTTTCTTACCTTGTCACAATGCCAGACATCTAACTAAACAATCCAATTCCTAATCTTAATTATTAGGAAAATATTCTGGTAATTCATAACCCTGTATTACTTATAATGATCAAAAATGGAAAGAAGCCAAAATACCTTGAGTCTTCAGTACATGAAGAGAAACCATGAAAGATGTAAAATAATAAATAAGAACCCAGTCAGGACTTGGAGATTTGTTTGTCTAACATTACTGACCCTTCTTTCCTGGTAATGGTAAGATGGGTGTTTTTTTAGATGACTAAATCAGTATAATCATTCAGCATCTGTGCCTTCACACTGAGAATGTCTCCTTTGAGCAGAAGATGCCTGCACAGCTGTGTATTAACCATTTCAGGAACATTGTTCGAAAATCAGTAACCCTTTCTGCAGCGTAACTGGTTTAACCTCCTGATACAGACCAATAGCATAGTTCCTGGAGTCTTCTAGTCATCAACAACCTAGTGGAGGAGCCAGTCCTTGTCCTAACTGCGTGATTTGGCCCAGAGGAGCCATCTTTTATGTAGTACACTCTTTCTTGCAGTTTTCCAGAATCCAGGGGAAATCAGATATGATAGTCAAACTTCTTGTGACAGGCAGGAATCCAAACTATAGATATTGTCAGCATCTAGTTTAGAAGAAAAGAACAGGTTCAGAAAAGACATAAGGGCCTCAGTCTATAGCATTCTTGCCTGAGGATAAAAAATTGCCCTTTGGGAGTGGCAGCCATAAAAAAAGAATTCAGTAAAATACATTTATATAATATATAATTTGTAGTAAATGAAAATATTAACATAAAGAAAATGTATTCATATTATGAGTACTAAAAACAACAAGCTATCCCCCCAAGAGGTAGCAGCAGCAAGCTTCTTTGCATTCCATTCGCAAGAATCAACATTGTAAAAGATGAGGCAATCCCCTGATAGTCCATGCTTGGCCAAGTTACGACAATGCGACCTCCTGACACTTGCCTTGTACTTTCTCTCTAATGGTTTCAAGACCATCATTACCACATTAGAAAGATGGAACAAGCAGCCATTAAACATTTTTCTCCATAATTTGCCCACACTGAGAAATAAAATTTAATAATGTATTTTATTTGACCAATTATATCCAAGTTTAGGACTTTAACATGAAGTAACTACAAAAAATTGTATTAAAGAGATATTCGACATGATTTTCCCCACATTTGAAAAGACAATCTGTTGAGGATTACCAGTTTCAGACATATAGTCAACAAACAAATAACACACAGGATGCTGACTCCAAGTTCAAGAGAGAAAAATAGGTCAGAGGCAGTATAAAAACAGAGATGCCATGCTTCTGTCCCCTTTCTAATTAGTGGGTGTCTTGTTGGCCCCAGGGAAGAGAACTGGTCTTTCTACTCGGGACAGATTCTAAGCCTCTATTGGGACTAGGTGACAAAGTACTCAACTCATGGTCAGATACCAGCAGAGAGTGGCAGAAGTGACTACTGACAGAATAGTTAGGATGGCAGGAGGGGAACTTTGCACCCACTGCAGCATTCTTTGACAAGACAGGAAGTTCAAGCCTCAAGAGCAATGAGAGGTCTGACAAGAGATGTCAAGACAACAGCAGAATCTGCAAAAGAAGAGTGTGATTTTTTTTTTAACTAATCACAGCCCTTAGATGAGCAAGCCAAGAACTGCATACAGAAGCCTGTAAAGACTATGTGACTGTGGACACCCAGAATCTTGTTACCATTTGACAACTCTTCTCTAGTTGGTCCGACATCTCATCTCATTTGTGTGCCTACCTCCAGCCAATCAAGGCCCATCTGGTTTGTCACAAAATGGAGCATTACCTGAGGCATCAGCCCCTTTGCATCATAATGCATCCTCCATCAAAAATGTTCACAGGCGATAGACACTCAAGCTCCCTGATCCTGGGGCTTCTGCTTCAGGCAGGACTTTCCCTAGAGTCAGCCTCCATGAAGTTGCTATCAGCTATAGGCAAAGGGATTAACTCCAGAAATTTCTAACTTCAGCCTTCCTGACCTTCTGCTACCTGGGAGACCTGACTTTGGAACTATCATCAGTGATTTGCAGACTACAATTCATACTCCAAAACCTTTATCCACAACCTTTCAGTTAGACACTGTGACAAGGAGAAAGGTAGATATACATAGTTATTATAACAAAAGCTATATTGTGCTATGCTGAGGTTCATCACAGTAGGTCCGCACTCTAAATCCCTAACTTTGGTCCTAACCCTGTTTCCCCAAGGCTGCTCATCTTTGTGACTATTGGGGTGAGGCTTGGTTTGGAGTCAGGTGTTGAAGTTGTCTCTATACTCAGGACCCTGCTAGCTCCCCTTGGGGGTGGGGGCAAGATGGTGCAGAGACAACAGAACAGCCTCTGAAGAGAAGTTGAAATAAAGAAGTCCAATTTATTAAGGGGGGAGCCTTAAATACCCCTTTTCCCAGATCCTTCTCCCAGCCCGGGGAAAGAGCTTCGATTTGCTGGTATCTTCAACTGTGGCTGTGGCAGTGGTCTCTTGCTGGTCTATGTCACCTTGGATTAGGACTCTGTCCTTATCAAAGCCCCAAGATAGACCCAGGTAGGCTTATGCAGAAGTGCTTATGAGTGCATGTCCTAAGGCACCAGTTATCACCAGTTTGTACTGGCTGAGGCCAGGCAGGTCTTCAAGAGTCCCAAGGAATCTCTAGGGCCTATACAATTTCTCATACTGCTTATTTTATCTGAAAATGAGGTCCAGTCTCTAACAGAAGTCTTGGACTTGAGGGTCAGAATCCTAGGGTAGACTCTGCAGCTGTAGATAAGATCAAGGTGGCATCTCTCCAGATGTGCAGAGCAAAGCATTGCCCTTGGTCTCTGCTTATATGTGTTCCAATGATCACCATGGAGTCTAGGACTATATAGCGTTATCTTGAGTGAGTGATGTCACTGAGTTCTGGTGCAGCCTTAGGTGTAGTGGGGATCCTGACTATTGTAGTAATAAGTTTCTGGCCTATTAGGCCATAGGTCCAAACCTACAGACTCGCAGTCCCATAGAAACACACAGACACATTAATTTTATGCTGATTAACCTAGGGCCCAGGCTCATAACTTGCTAACTCTTTATTCTTAAACTAACCCATGACTGTTATCTTGTTCAACCATGCAGCTTAATACCTTTTCTCAGAGCAGCATTTCACCTTCTTTCCTCTGTATCTGCTGGTATCTCCACGGTGTCTCTCTGGCTTCTTTGCTCTGCTCTTCCTGTTTGTAGTCTGGTAGCCCCACCCACACTTCCTGTCTGCCTTCTGGCCAATCAGCTTTTTATTAAACCAGTAGGAAAGAGGAATATTTACAATGTACTAAAACATAGACCCACTACGGACTGCTATTCTACATGTCTAAAAAGGCATTTTTAACTATGGTCATTATAATTATTATTGTGTATATGCTTGTGTGTACACATGTGTGTGTAGGCATTTTATGTATCTGTCTGTAGGATGTCAGTTTCTTCCTCGATTGCCCACCATTTGATTTTTTGAGACAAAGTCTTCCGCTGGATTTAGAGCTTACTGTTTGGCCTACACTGGCATGGATGTCTCTAGAATCCACCTATCTCTACCTCCCAAGCAGTAAGGTTACAGGTAAAAAGCCAACTCCACCCAGCTGACTACATGAGTCTTATAGATCCTAAGTCCTCATTCCTGGGCTGAAAGTGCTTTGCCCACTGAGTCACACTGAAGTCCTCAGTTGTGTTACTTATTAAACTGGTTAATTTATTATAGTAGTTTCATCTTTATCACCATCTTCATAATTATTAGAATGTCTTTTTTTAACGTCAGAGATATATTTTTATTTTATTTTTTCATTAATAATAAAAGTCTTTTTTTATCCATCTCTCCCCCTGCTCTCCCTCCCTTCCCTCCTCAAAGTCCGCCCTAGTCTGCCTTCAGCCTTCCCCATTCCTATCTCCCTATCCTTTTTCCCAGAAGGGCAAGAAGTCCCAAGGCGAGTTAGCTCAGCATGGCACATCCACTCCAGGCAAGTCCAATTTCCTTATCCCCAAATCAGGACTGGGTTAGGTGTTCATCTGCAGGGAATGGGCTCCAAGCTGCCAGTCCAAGCACAGGAACACAGTCTAATCCCACCCCTCGAGCCTCCACATACTGCCCATGCCAATCAACAGTTGCCTACTCTTGGAGGGCAAAGCTCCCTTTCTGATGGATCTCCAGTGACTGTTCTTAATTCAGTGAGCTCCCCATCTCTTTGGTTGTTGTATAACTGTAATCCCCTCTGAATTTCTACAAAGTCATTCTTATTTATTTTTGAACGCTTTTTTTTTTTCCTTCCCAGATAATAAATATTTGTGCCTTTGGCTGTTTTTTTTCAAATTTTTGTTTGTGTTTTAAGTCAGATTCTTCTATTAAAAAGTTTGTCTCTTTCAGATAAAAGCCTAAAATGGATCTATGTCTAAATAGTTCGCTGGTGCTTGTCTCTTTAAGAGCATACACTCTGAAGTCCCTTCCTGCAGTACTGTTCTAAGTACATCATCACATTCATTGTGGGTTTCCTCTTGGCAGGAGTTATTTCAATCACAGCCTTGGGCATCTTAGTCTCCCTCTGAGTCTCATTGTGTCTGCTTGCCACAGTCTCTGAGATGAACAAAGACGCTGCACCAGGCAATATACAGCATTGGGGTTCATTGTGTTTCTGTACAATAATTTAAATCTAGGTGTTAGGTAATGTTGAGGTTATGCCTATGCCTAAACCACTCATAAATATACAGTACAGATTTCTAAGAAAATAAACTCAGGTGTTGTGGAGGGCTTTTTTTTCTATCTTTTTAGTTTTTTTTTTATTATTAATTTTCAGCATTATGCTGTTTCTTGATAATGCATTCCTATATGTTTCTTTGGTAATATGATAAAGATACAACTACTTTTAGCCAGCTCTATTTTGCTTTTTCTGTCTTAAAGCACTGGTCTTGCTAGAGGAATGTGCATTCAGGCCCCGCTCTTACTTTGGCTTTGTGACACACACCAGGCTCACTTTGTAAAAGTGAGAAGCCTTTTAACTTGTTTGCTGGTCAATGCAAATTAAAGTACGACTTTTGCAAGAGATCCTGAAAAATGAATATGCACTGTGATTCATCATGATTTTTCTGGTTTCCTTGAAAGGCATATGCTCTGGAAAAATGCCCCTTTTTCTCTGCTTTAAGATTGCCATTGACTGTGGCCTGAGAAAATGTACATGCCTTATGATATTACCAGCTGTGCATTTTAGTCCTCACTTGTTAATTAATTTTTAAAACAACGCTATGCATTTTGACACTTTAAAAAACTATGAAGTGGACCTTAGTTTCATACATCTTATTTCTGGCTGCATTATTCGAGGTTTCTCCAAATATTGAATAGTGCCTGCCTGATACATAGCAGGTATTTCCCCATACTGGGGGCGGAGGACACAAGTTTGCATAATTTTTTGAAAAAATCACGTTTTGCCTGGAGTGGATGTACCACACTGAGCTGACCCACTTTGGGACTTCTTGCCCTTTTCCGGGAGGGGATGGGCGGATGGGAAGGGAGGAGGCTGAAGGCTGAGTGGAAGGGATTGGGAAGAGGGAAGGGAGGGGGCACAAGGGGATACATGGCTAAAAAAAGACATTTTATATAAAAAATAATAAAATGAAGTAAAAACATAAAAAAATACCAAAACAGTATCTCAGATAAAATTCAAACATTAACAGATGCAAAATTTAAAAAATTCTGAAATTATGGAGGTCCAAAAACAAAGTAAATATAGAAATTTACAACAGTAGAAAAAAGAAAATCATGAGACAAGAGAAATAAAAAAAATAAATAACATTCAAAGCAACAGAGGGTGTTTCATTAAGACTAGATAAAAAATAATAATATTCTCACCTAACCACAAAAGAGAGAATAAGTATGAGTATAGAGCATAATTATAGTTTTACACTGTATATTACTATTAATCAAACTCAATTTAAATGCCTTTTATATAACACCCAAGTTAAAATCTCAATATTTTTGTATTAATTTGTTACTAGAATAAGAAAAAGTATTTTTAAAGTAAATATTTGAGAAATTTATATCAAAACTATTTTTTATTATTTAAAAATTATATACAGGCATGTAAAGAATTCAGGTCAAATCAACTACCTTTTTTTCTTCTCCAGCCTCTCTCTATTTCTCTCTCTACCTGATCCCTCTCTCCTTCCTGTGTTCTCTTAAAAAACAAACAAAATAACACTGAATCCATTTAACACTCTGCATGGGTGTAAGACTAGCTTTTGAGCCTGGACAGATTCTCAGTGGCTGCATCCTTGAAGAAAACTAATTCTGTCTCTCTGGAAAACATTGTCATTGTCTCAGCTAAGGTGAAATATCATGATCCTTTCACTATCCATACTAGGATTTTTCCAAGATTGATTTTGTATATATCAAAACTATTTTTCCAGAAACTGAGCAGGTACAGACTCTCTCTCAAAGTTACTCTAAATATATTACATCAGAAAACAAAAGTCTAATATTGGTAAGGACTTGGGGGAAAAAAAAAAGTGTTCTCAACAAAGTGGAGGAGTGTCCAGAGTTCTTGCAATAAGACCATATTTGGCATTCTAAGCAAAAGGAAGATGTGAAATAAATGGATACAGCCAGCAAATGGGAATTGATAGTGAGTAAAGTCAGTGAGAAAGCAAGAACTATATCTTATAAATGAGAGAAACATTTTAGCTCTCAGCAGGATAAAAAATGTAAAAAAATATTTGAAGTAAAGGAGAAAAAATATTTGGCCTGGTTTAAAATGATATTTTTATTGGCCTGTGGATACTATAGTCGGGCATTAGAATACATTAAAATTGTCTACCTAATAACAGACAATATTTTCTGCCAAAGAGAGTAGCAAGACAAGAAAGAATCATATTACTGTAATCTATGTCATTGTCTAAGATGCTACTTCATCTTATTGTAAAATTCACCATTAAACAGTAATAGTACAGCACCAATAGACTATTAGGTAACAAAGAAAGGCAGTCCTGAACCTACAATATTCATTGTAATGTATAATATCTTCAATGGCATGGAAAAAATAAATAAATGTTTGAAAAAGGAATAAGTGAATGTAACAATTTAGCCTTGTCAAAATTAGTGATGAAATTAACCTATTCTTGCTAACTACACTTAAAATTATTAACATGTATTTATTTATTCTTTTCATTTTGCAATTTTTATCTCTGTACTCGGTTCACTTTTTTCAGAGTGAAAGGTTGTAATGTATTTTGATGAATATTAAGATTAGCAGGCTTAAGATCACTGCACTTAAAAAATGTTTCTCTATCTCACTAAAACTAGTGATTATTCATTTTTTTTTTATCTCCTGGAAACTTCACTGCAAGTATATGAGTGTGAACTGTATACAAGGCTTCCTTTTCTTTTCATGGCCTTGTGGGTCATCATGTTATATTTCTTAAAATCATTCAAGAAACAAATTAAAGTTTAAGTCAATTTACAGAAACATAATGACACCTGCTTAGTAAAATGAACCCTATTTAAACACTACTAGAAGTACAAGAAGTACATTCTTTTTTAAGTGGTATAGCAGCACCAATCCAGGTAAACATTTACTTTCTGTATTTTATAACATTTGGCAATTTATAATTAGAGATAATTGTTTTTAATTAATATAATTCTCACCACTGCTCATCATCCTGGTAGCATGATGTAGTACACTTTGCAATGATGCTATATTCTTTTGAAAGGTTCTGTAGATGTACTTAAAAATCTATATAATGTTACAACATGAAAATCTGCAGATACAAAATGATAGGATAGCTATTATACTGAATTGAAATTGATGTTTTCCCTTGGTTTGTAATAAAATCACACGTTGTAGTTCAGTGCCTATGAAAATCTAAGGCTTGTTTCAAGGAAAAAGAGTATCTATCTATTACCTAAATTTGCTCTTATCACTTCTTAGAGACATCAGATCACTAGAGATCTTTTGTAGTATTAATAATCATGGAACTTAATATAGAGCCAGCTATAGAAAATTGAGTAATTAACATTTTTAATTATACCAAACCCCTTTATTGACTTATATGCTAATCTTCTGTAAGGCTAAGCTCACTTTGATTTGATTTAAGAGAGAGGAATTCTCTTTTTCAGAGAAAACTTCAAATAAATATATTCATAATTAACAAATATATCTAAAAATATTCTATGCCATAATAAAAACACTATTTTATAAAAGGTTTTGTCTCTTTCTGGGATTGATTTGTTTCAGGCTTAGAAAGGTTGACTGTTCATCCAGGACTGGGTATGCACTTTCCAGTAACTATAAACTGAACTGATTTATAATGACATAGACTTCTATTAGATGAATAGAGTTAAAAAGAACTATGCCAAATCCAACAAACCAATGTAACAAATTCTAAAATGTTTGTGACACTGTAACCAATATTAGACAGCATGTGTTTGGCTCTCACCCTTACCTTTTAAATAAACTGGTCCCTGTTATGCATAAGCAAATGCCTACCATATGCTGCCTTGACAGCGACAATAAGAGAGATTATAAAACTCTTGTATTTTGACTTTTAAATAAGAAAGATGATGTATTTAATTAAACTAAAATGCAAAATTGCTTTGGACAATTTTTTTTCCCTTAGCGCTGAAGACTGAATAAAACTGAAGCCTTCAAAGAAAGTATAATAAAATTGTCACAGAATCAAAACAGCAGTGAAAACTACAAGTGTAAGATATTTTTCAAGATTCAAAAGCACGTACCATAATAGTAGTTAATCAATACTATCTTTCCAAGTGGCAATTGAATTAAAAGTTCAATATGAAGAAAATTTACTTCTGGTGTGTGATCGGATGTTTTAGAAAAGCTATTATCTATTTTAAAAAGCATTATATTTTAAAGAATTTGTCATAATGTATTGAGTTGTGATTTCTGACTTGCGAGCATGGGAACAATTTAGTTCTATAAAAATCTCTGAGTGACATTTGAGAATAACACATTCTGTATTGCTCTTGCCACCATTGCGGTGCTTGTACAAACTAATAAAGTCAGGCTTATCTTCTCATTCATATCCTATCACAGACAAGAGAAGTGTGGCTAGGGAATTGACCTGATTGATTTGCAGATACTCACTATTCTTCTCAACCTCTTGGAAAATTACAGTATCAAAGCATATAGATTAGTGTCATGAGTTCTGAGAACCTAATTTAATTTAAGTAGCTGGCATATGTTCTTCAGAGTTCCTTCCAAATTCTATTTCAATAAAATTGTTTTTATAAAGTTTTCTTTCTTTTGTTATTTAAGTAGAATAATATTCCTTTCGTGAATATTATGAGAGTCCCAAAGTCTTCATTATGCTTTTCTTTTCTATGGTCTTATAAAACCTATCTAGTAAATAACCACAGTTTTCTTGAAGCAAAAGCCCAATGTACACTGGACTGGTCAGTGCCACATTTTCAAACTTCTGATGGCCCCTGCAAGTACAAACCACTGATCAGAGAAAAAAAAATTACAAGAATTTGATGTCTGTGGAATTTAAACTGTAAAGGGTACACTATTGATTTCCACTGCCCAAAACAAGGAAGTTCATGATCTGGATGCTATAGATATTCAGTCAGTACAGAGGAGCCACCTCTATCCCACCAAAGCCTCTCCTTCCAGCACCCAATAAGGCCACCTTGTTCATGATAATTCAAGCCTTGCCTGATTAAAGGACATTGTATTTAAGTGATTCTTAATGAGAATATCATAGAAATTCATAAGTAAAATCTACATATTGGAAAAATTTGATCAGGGAAGCTTAAACTGATCAGACAGTGGAGAATAGTAGTTGTACAAAGTATATTTTATAGAAATGACACTTTGACAGCAAAACATTGTCTCCAATGATACATGTCTATAACTTTATCACTCAATGTTCATGTTGACTACTCTGATCAATAAGCATATAATTTCTTCAAAACTCAAGTTCCTCATATAAAGTAATAAACTTTGCTCAGAAAAGCACCTCATGTTTGCAATAAGTACCCAAAAATGTGTTTTCCAACTTGAGTGTCCATCTGTAGGCAGCAAGCATAGAAATCTGTCCAATTATGAACAGGTGGAAGCATACACATTTGTTAGCAACTTGGAAGGTCAGGATGTTAGCCAGACTTCCTCTTCTTCAATTACATTTGTACACATATCCCCATACATGTGTAAACTAATGAACTTCATCACATGAGAATAATGCTCCAGACAACATCACTATGTTCACAATTAAAACTGGAAATGATCAATAAATATAATTATTAATATGCAACCCTATGCTTTAAGATGTCTGTGTATATAAAACATGGCCTGATAGTTTATGGCTTATGTCCATATATGAGATGAGATGCTAACAGATTTTGTAGAGAATTAATAAAGTATTCTTTAAATAACTTCAACTCAAAAATAATTTGAAAACCTAAAAGCTGTTTTATTATGACTCCATCAATGAAACAGTTTTAGTGAGTAAAATTTATTTACCAGTTACACTATGCTGAGATCTAAAAATGGCTTGAATATAGAGGTGGGCAGTGAGGTGATCTACAAAAGAAAGAACTCAAAAGATAAAATAACAAAACCTCAGACAACCACCCTTACATCCTTAAATTAGATGTAGGACTAGAAAAAGAGCAATGAAAAAAAAAGATTCATGGGGGAAGAGCTCGGTTAATTACTCAAGAAGTAAAAGAAGGCAAAGATTGTAGCAACAGATGCATTAAAGAAAATGTAAACCCCACCCAGCAATATTCCAATTATGCAGTCAGAGCAGGAGGTAAAGCCAGCCCACAGGAAAGCTGAGAGAGCTCCATTAAGGCTGTAGCTTCTCACTCAGGTTGTTACACATGAATTGTAAAAGTACAGACAATAAAAGGAGTATTTAAATTTTTATCATCAGTTTCCTTGGAAAAGGTCTTTTATAAAAACCTATGAAAGAACTTTGTAGAAAGAGTATTTACTTGGTAGAAAGAAATAAGGACTATCTAGAAATATCTACATTATGTAAGTACATACATATATGTCTACATATAGACAACACTAAACTGTGTTTTAAAACACTTTTCGTGCAGTGAATTTTAAAGAATAAGATGAAAAGTTTGCAGAGATAATATTTCTTTCCCATGAATGCCTGAGGCTAAGTGTCTGGATTTGTAATAAACCAGCAGGATTCATGATACATGTGGTCTCTAGAGCCACGGAGGTGGTTAAATTCTGTGGCTGTTTATATCGCACACGGACCACTTGCTGGGAGAGTAACCACAGATTCTTTCCCTCATTTTGCCTAGCAAAGCTGATATGAATTTCTAGCACATGATCTTGCCAGTGGGTGCTATAGTCGGTAGTTTCTCTCCCACCAGAACCTCTCTGTAACAGTGAGGTTTCTTGGCCCTGGGCGGCCAGAAGTCCAAACCCACAGACCCGCAGCCCCAGACCCCTTAGCCACTCGCAGCTGATCAGGCCCCCAGAAATGATTCAGACACCTGAATCCCACCACACCTCTCAAATACCCAGCAGCTATTTTTCAAATAATTGACTCGGACGCTTAATATTATAGTAATATAATGTAAATGGGGTTTTGTATAATTTTACGTACAAGGATGACTGGTTTCACCTGATATCGTGCTGTGCCTTGAGTTCCTAAGACACAGCTCATGAGGGTTGCTATATGACACAGAGACATGAGACTTTTCTGTCCCATAATGGCATTGTTATGACTCTAAATTATTCCAATATATATACATGTCTTAGTTTGGTTTTTGTTGCTGTGAAGAGGTACTATTACCATAGCAACTCTTATAAGGAAAACATTTAACTGGTTTCAAAGATTTAGTCCATTTTTCTCGTGACAGGAAGCTTGGAGCACCCAGCTGACACAGTGTTGGAGAAGCTGAGAGTTCTACATCTGGATCTATGGACAAGAGGAGGAGACAGTGACACATTTGTCAGGCTTGAACTTCTGAGATTCCAAAGTCCACCACCAGTGACATACTTCTAACAAAGCCATATCTCCAACATGGCAATACCTCTTAATAATGCCATTCCCTGTAGGCTTATGGGGGCCATTTTTTTTAAATCAACACACACACACACACACACACACACACACACACACACACACAGTTTTAGAAGAATTAACTTTAATTTTTCTAAAAAACAAAAGCCTCACTGAAGCTCTAAAGTCTCATTGTTTTCTATAATCTTTCAAAGGACCCGAGTTTTATTGCTAGCACTCATACAGAGTCTAACCATTGGCTATAACTCCAGTTCTAGAGAACCTGATGCTATCCCTGGCCATGGAAGGAACTACAAGCACATACTAGATTAAAAACATGTAGGCAAAGAGCACATGGTCAAATATTAAAATTAAAATAAAAAGCTAAAAATTAATTTAAAAAACAGAGTATACAACAGTGTTCCCCTGTTTGCTAAATAGTTTGTGTTACTTTTTCTTCATATTTCGGAGTATCTTCTCCTCAGAATCAAGTTGTCCTGATGTCAGTGTGAATTTTCCTTTGATAACAAATATCCAAAAGACGTTGTCCTTTGGCGATGACTCACAGAGCCAGGGATGGTATTACTGCTAATACCTATTGCTTACTGTTCCATCGGAACCTCCAGCTTGCTCCTGCAATATCTGGAAAGCCTCATTCATGTCTCTCTCCAAAACCCCACCCACTCAAAGAGTTTCCAAGCAAAGGAAAGGCACCAAAAATCCCAGTTCTTCATTCTTGGTGACTACTGTAGTTTCATCCTGAAGCTCTTAGCTACCAGAGTCCATGCCGAAGTGCTCCGTTTTTAAGCCTACTGGGGCATGAATCCAACTTGTAGAAGACCCCTCACCTACAAACCACAAAATCTCTCTGCTTATGTTCTGGGGAGTGACTCCTCTGGCCCCAATTTCTGGAACCAGAGAACCTGCCCAGGATTGCAAAGTTCAAATACACCTGTTGTTAAACTTTACTTAGTTCAGTTTGATCTGGCTTACTGTGTCCACAGAGAAACCCATTATGTGGTGGTGGGGGGGGGGGGCAGATGGCCACATTTTGAGGAAATCTGAGGAGTTATGTAGAGCTTTGAGTGAAGGTCTGTCATATTAAAGCTTTAGTTCCAGTAAGATGCATCATAATGAAAGTCTAAAAATATAATTAAAAACTTAAGCAAGGTTTCTATTCTATGTCTTTAATTCAGTGGATAATTTTTATGACTTGTTTCGGAGGTATTTATTAATTTGGTTTCGATTATTTTTTTTCTATTTGGGTAAGGGTGTGTGTGTGTGTGTGTGTGTGTGTGTGTGTGTGTGTGTGTGTGTGTTATTTGCCTTTGGCTGCTATATTAGTCACTCTTTCTATTTATTTAGACAACCAAAAATTAAAAGTAAAATCCAACATGAACATTCACATTTATAAATTTGAAATAAAATGACTCAATATCCCCTAATAGCCCTCTACAGGTGAGTTGCCCTGCATGACTTCCTCTCCAGCCCAAACAGAACATTTACTTGCCTAGTCTATGCAGAACCTGTGCAAGCATCTGTAGGTATTTTGAGTTCAAGGATGCTGTTGTCATATTATGCTTAGAAAATAGCACTTCACAATTGTCCTTCACATTCTTTGACTTTTAGACTTTTTTCAGTTCCCTTTTCTACAGTGTTCCCCATAGTTTTGTAAGGGATGATATAAATATTCTATTGAGCACTAAATGTGCAGAAGTCATTTATTCTTAGATCTTTGGCCTCCATGAGTCTTTGCATTAATATACGCTACTGATAATGAGTTAGATACCCCTCTGCAGTCGATAGCTCTACTATTGGGGAATATTTATTTGTACACTGTGCAAAGATATGTTGTTGTGATTGCTTTAATAAATAATTAAATGGCCAATAGCTAAACAGGAAAGAATAGCAAGGTCTTTGAGGGGAGAGAGAAAAAGGAGGCAGAATCTAGGTGGGTAGATTTTGCTAGAGACTCAAACAGCATTATATCAATATAGAAATGAGGTAATGAGTACCATGTAATAGAATGTAGATATAAAAATATTGGTTAGTTAACTTATAAAAGCTAATTGAAAACAAGCCTAAGCAAAAAGTCAAGATTTTATAACTAATAATAAGCCTCTGAGTTGTTATTTGAGGGGGGTGGCAATTCAAAGACAGTCTGTCAAGGAACCTTCTTAGACTCTACAACATGGCTATGTGTGTGTCCTGGTTACTCAGTGTGTCACACAACACAAAACAGATTGAAAGACACATGATAGTCAGAAGGAGACTTGTTGGGAAGAAGGGGTTAAATAGAGTGAGGTGATAATGAGGTAGAGAAAATGACCATAACATATTATATACATGCTTTGAAGCTGTCAAAGAATATATTAATAACCTTGTAAAATGTGCAAAGTTTATAGAAGTGTGATAGAGCTTCACATTCTACTTCACTTGTAATCTGATAGAATAAAGAAATGAAATGCCTGGTTAATGAGACTGCTCAACTTTAGATTCATATTCAAACATCTTTTGCTGAGAAATAATAATGAGATTGCCTCTATTGAAAACATTACAAAACACAAAAATTCTTGCAACAACCATATGAGGTTTCTCTTAATAGAATCCTAATTTTAGAGAGAAAGAAACAAACATAGAAGGGAGAAATAAAGGCTAAATATTTTACATGTATAAGTAAATATGGTATTTCTTGGATTGTGTGAATGAAATTTTCCAGAAAAAAAAGCACATGTTACTGAAGTGAACCTTCTGCAAAGCTCATTAACTGATGGGAACATCAATGATTCTGGACCAGATGGTACATTACAGGTCCAGAAACAAATAACAATTCATCTTGGGCTATCTTAGCACCCATAATCCTTTGAAATACTCAAGAATATGTTTAGTTTCCACAAGCTGAGACACTAAACAATATCCCAGATAAAGTTCGAGGTCTACAGCTGAAATTTCTCTCATTGCTGTAACCTGTCAACCCAATGATTTCCCATCTTTGAATTAAAAAAAAAATGTCTTGATTTATGATTGTATTTGTTATAAATCTTCATGAAACAGTTGCCAAATTGGAACATGTTATTTGAGAAAACCTTTATTCTAGTCAAGGTCACTCATATCTGGCTCCAAAATAAATTGTTTATAGTTCTCAGTAGAATTGTCCCACGCCCACTTCTCGCCCGCAAGAAAAGGCACGACACACGTAGGATCCTTCTGCAGCAATGCTTTAATGCTCCATGAGGGAGAGCACTTAGCTTACGAACAATGGAGAGAGAGCGAGCACGAGGTAGGAAAGCTCAACCTTTATACCGACCAAAGGCCTCTGCCTTGGACGTGTCACCTTTCTATAGGCTGCAGCTCATTATCCCACATGACGCCACGGGAGAGGCGGAGAGACCATTTTCGCGAGAGTATCAAACGCATGCGCTCTTTACTGACTCAGGCGGGTTGGCCAGCACCGGATATTGGCGCCACCTTGAGGAGCTGGGGCCAGCGGCTCCCAACATAGAATGAATTTTGATTTTTTGCTTGAACAATGGTGACTCCTGAAATATGTTTTGTTTTATGTTTACATAAACATCAAATGTTTGTACTATTCACAATTCAATTGTTCTAATTCACTGATACTGTTTTATGACTAATGGACATGGAAATTTGTTATTTTATTTTAAAGCAGCAAGTGATAAAAAGTATATGCTTCTTTGGATTTGATGTATGATTAAGTCATAAAAAGGAGTTTGATAAACATCAACTTGTCTATCTCTGTGCACCCTGATGTGGCTGTAATACTTTTCTGCAAACTTATATGAATTTCTTTACATTTGGAAATTGCTGTCTTATGTCAATTTTCAAGTAAACTTGTGGACTGTGCTTTCATTTAGGATTAGTCTGTGAATGTCACCCCTAAACATCTCTTTAAGCTTCAGACAGGGCAATAAATCCATTATGCTCACATTTGAAGCCTTCTTTCAGGCTCGTTTCAGCTTCCATTTCCTCCCCACATTCACCAAGCTTTCTTTAAGTGTTCTGCCCTAATGCTGTTCTATCCAGCTTTAAATTTGAAGTCAACCCTGTATCTGATTATGTTCAACAATGAATTTTCTTCAGTAAAGAAGATAACTAGTGGAAGTAGTTTAAAAAGCAATCAAGGAGACGAAATTCAGTAGAAACTGCCATTGTTAGCATTTGATGAAAAGAGAAGTTCAATAAAAAAAATTACTTGAAATACTTTTGATAAAGATTGATGAAAAAATGTAAAATGAAGAGTTTAGAAAGTTATTTATAAAAAAATGAATTGTACAAAATGACAATCAAAATATACAACTATTCATTCATCTTAACAGAGTGGCTAGTGTTTTTAGAAAATATAGAAAACAATGCAATTTAGTAGCTTTAAACATAGCATAAAATAAGCATAATTTCTCTAATTTTTAAAGTACAGATACAAGAATATGTTTTCTTTAATATTTTTTGTTAAGTAAGGTAGTGAATGTCTGTAATCTCCATGTAGAGGTAGGAAGAACCCAAGCTTGAACAAATCCCAGGACTGTTACCCTGCAACTTTGAAGACCCTAGAGCACTCCCAAGATAAAAATTCTGGTCTCATTCTGTCTACTCCACTGCCATTTACGAAGTGACCCAACCTAGTTTGTCAATAAAGACAATTTTCTGCTGCATCAGAATGGTCTCTTGGTGGTTTTGGAGGGGTTCTAGACTCTGGGTACAACAACTAATATTCATGCAACTGGGTGTCATAGTGCTATCAAAAAATCCAACATGAATCCACAGTAATCTGCAGTAGTAGAGTATTGATACTTCAAAACAACAGCAAGTTAAACAACTCAAGAATGCATGCATGTTTTCAAGTATATAAAGCTGAGAATAGCCAAACAAGTTAAAAAGAAACAAGAATGGTTGAAATTCTCAAGAATGTACACTTTCCAATTTATTTCTGTTATCCTACTTATTAGTCAGATTTTATTTTAAAGTAGTGTATTCTAATATCTAAAGTGCCACTAACTGCTCAGTTTAAATGTTTACAAAAAGGAAGAAATCATTAGTGATGATGTGGAGAAACTACTAAACTATTCCACATGCAGAAAGAGAGGTTCTCTGGGGATCGAACTGCCAATGCCATCTCTGGAATCATGGAGGAGAAAGAAGAGAAAAATGACAGAAAAGTGACCAGGTTTTATGACAGCCAGCAGGATGAAGACCTTTATTTATACTGACTGTTCCATCAGGTTCCCTTGCCTAAGGTCGATGCCCTTTGGGAGAAGTTTAAAGAAAGTTCTTGGATGATTAAGGATGATTCTTTGCAAACAGAAACCTGCCTTGGGAGATGTGCTTTTTTGGCAAAAAGAAACCTTCATTTAGGCTTGTTTACATAACAGCAACACTTCTGTTTATCTGGCCAGACTCATTCTATTTAGGACGATGTCACCAGAACTGCCATTTTTGGAGGGAGGGACAGGCAGGAACAGGACCCTTTGCCCTTTCAGAAATGACATTAAAATAGCAGGAAATTTGCTTAGGTTGGATTTTTCTACTTCCATCCATTTGCCCTCAAATGTCATGATGTCATTGTTTTTAACAGCTGAATGTAACGGGCCAGCACCACTAATTTTAGCGCCCCTAGACACCCCAAGACCACAGCTAGTGACCACTGTTAACTTTAAAGAAAAGGAGAGTTTAATGAATATGAATACTGGTACACACACATGTGTGGGCTTGAGGCACTGTGGAAGCCAAGAGGGTCGAATTCTTTCAGAGTAGAATTCTTATACCGTACTCTGGGTAGGGGAGGGGATAGGTCTGGACTCAACAGGAGTCCTGGCGGGGCCAAAGTTCAGTTTAGGACAGAGTTTAGAGATGCTGACAGGCAGGCAGGCATATTTCCTGTGAAACAATAGGACCACCTGAAAACATTCATTTCCTGGAGCAATGGTCACAATGGGCACATTGTGCAAACTTCATAAAGTTCCTGCTTCGGCTAACAATTCTCGTGGTAGGGCTTTCCTGGGTGGTCTCACCCAGGTTGCTACATTAGGAATGTGGCCCCAGGATCTTATCTTGGGTGGTCCTGCTCAAATGAAGTACAGAAGGTCAAGCTGCTGACCAGGTGGTGTCAGGAATTCGGGAAGTATCTCAGATGATCTGGCTCAGGCTGACAGGTGTGTCCCAAGCAGCCATCAATCCTGTGAACAAAGCTTTTCCGAGAAACTGCTATCTAATTTAGTGATACAATGGAGCTGAAACTCTGTCAACCTTGGCTAGTTTCAGGGACCTCAGGAAGGGGTCAAAGGGGAGAGAGTTACAGGATTTTTCTATTTTCACAGAGTTATACTCCATTGTATAAATGTACCACATTTTCTTTATCATTCTTCAGATGTAGAACATCTATCTCACTTCAGAGTTCTGGTTATTAAAATTATGTTGCTATGAACATAGTTAAAGTAGTGTTGTTGTGGTATAATTGAACATTTTTTAAAATATATACACAAAAGTGGCATAGCTAAGTCTTGAGGTAAATCAATTCCTATTTTTTTGAGAAGCCTCCATATTATTTTCCAAAGTGGCCCTGCAAGTTTGTACTTTCAACAGCAACGAAGGAGTATTCCCTATGTTCCACATCCTCTCTAGCATTAACTGTAATCTGTTAATGTGTTAATCAATCACAGCCATTGTGATAGGTGTAAGACAAAATTTTGGAGTCCAAGAAATTTGAAGGCAAGTGGATGGAACTAGCAAAAAAAAATCCTAAAGTAAATGAGATATGGGAACATGTTATTACTTGCTTATAATCTGTTATTAGCTATAAAATAAAGAATAAGTATGCTACAATCCACAAACCTAGAAAGACTAGGTAACAAAATGGATATCTTTCAAAAAGGGAAATAGAAAATATCACCTGAGTGGACTGGGACAGGTGGGGATGGAAACTTGAGGAGTCAGATTAGAGGCTGGATGGAGGGAGAAGTTACTGAAAGAGACAAGTGAAAAGAGAGGGGTTTGGGGGGGTCATGTAGAAACCTGATGCAAGGGAAACTCTCACAAATCTGCAAGTATGACCCCAGCTAAGACTCCTAACAATAGTGGATACTTAGCCTAAACTGGCTGCCAGGAACCATGCCATACAACAGCATATGGAAATTAATATTAAAGTTGTCAGCTCCCCAGAAAAATATTTTCTGATGGTAAACAGCATTAGGCAAAGCTACGAGGGTAAAGACTCCAAAATATTGTTTTATTCTGTCTATAAATTCACATGTTATTGCAAAATTTTCCTAGTGGCTATGGGAAATCCCCAACTATATGTATTATAGTGTGTTTATCTCAAAACAGTCTATCTACTGGACATTCATATCTGTGAATTGTCAGGAAGATGATTTCTCCTTAAGCTGTATAATTTTGATGAATAGAAATAATATTAGGATATTTTTCATAAGTAGGCCTATTACTCCCTAAGGACTGAGACACTTAGGGCCTGTTTTATATCAAGTTCAGGTTGACATAGGAAAATAGTTGAATTTCCCCAGCTGTCAAGATAGCTGTACACTATTAGGCAATATAAGCTTCAAAGCAGCTTCGTATAAGACAAAGTACCATGCTTATCTTTCAAATTAAATCAACCCTAGGAAAAGCAGTCCAGTTTATAAGAGCATATAGCTAGTTTTCAGATTTGTTGAACCAAGGTAAAAGGTATAAAGCAACCTAATTGCTATGCCAGTTTCTCTTGGTAGGTCTGGCTGATACCATAAAACAGTGATCTGATCTCATAGCCCTGAAAAATTTCCTTTTTTGTAGTCTAAATTTACACAACAGACAGAAAAAATATATTTTAAGATTTATTAAATGTTTTAATATTGTAACAGGTGGGTGCCCCTAGAGCACCCCTAGACACCCCAAGACCATGGCTAATGACCACTGTTAACTGTAAAGAAAAAGAGAGTTTAATGAATATGAATGATATACCGGTACACACATGTGTGAGATCAAGGCACTGTGGAAGCCAAGAGCACCGAATGCTTTCAGAGTAAAATTCTTATACTGCACTCTAGGTAGGGGAGGGGGTACAGGTGGGCTCAGCTTAATAACAAGGCAGGGCCAAAAGTCAGCTTAGGATGGAGTTTAGGAATGCAGGCAGGCAGGCAGGCAGGCAGGCAGGAAGGCAAGCATATTCCCTGTGAAACAATAGTGTCTTGGACAAGCAGAGACCACCTGAGGATATTCATTTCCTGGAGCAATGGTCACTACGGGTACATTGTGCAAGCTTCAGAAAGTTTAATGGTTAACAGTTCTCATGGTAGGGCTTTCCTGGGTGACCTCACCCAGGTTGCTATATCAGGAATGTGGTCCCAGGGCCTTATCTTGGGTGGTCCAGAAGGTCAAGCTGCTGATCAGGTGTGTCTCAGGAATTCAGGAAATATCTCAGGTGGTCCAGCTCAGGCTGACTGGTGTGTCCCAAGCAGCCATCAATCCTGTGAACAAAGCTTTTCTGAGAAGCAGCCATCTAATTTAGTGATAAAATGAAGCCGAAACTCTGTCAACCTTGGCTAGTTTCAGGGACCTCAGGAAGGGGAAAGAATCAAACAGGATTTTTCTATCCTCACATTATCACTGTACCTTGGAGAGTACAAAGAGGGTGTTCTTACTACTTCACATCTTCTCTAGCATAGAATATCATCAGTGTTTTTGATCTTAGCAATTCTGACAGGTTTAAAATGGTATCCCAGAGATGTTTTGTGTAGTGGGATTGTGTTGTTACATTGCAAATAATTGTCCCAGCTACTGGTTTGATAAAAATTCTGATTGGGCAAAGGCAGACAGGAAGTGCTGGAGGGCCTAAAAGAAAAATCTCTGGGCACAGGAAGAACAGAGCAGAGATGCCACAGAGAAGCCAGAGAGATTCCAGAAGAGACACCAATAGATACAAAGGACAACCATGCTGCTCTAAGAAAAAATACTGATCTGTCTGGCTAAACAAGATAAGAATCATGGTTTTGTGTAAGAGCAAAGAGTGAGCAGTATATATGCCTGGTCCCTAGGTTAGCATAAAATTAATGTAAGCATCTGTGTGTTTCTATGGGACTGCGGGTCTGCAGGTCTGGACCACAGGCCAAACAGGCCAGAAACCTCATACTCCAGTTTTACTTTGCATATACCTGACGGCTGAGGATGTTGAGTAATTTTATTAGTGTCTTTTGGCCATTTTAGATGCTTCTGTTGAGAATTCCCTTTTTAGATCTGTAACCCATTTTTTTATTAGTTTATTTGGGTTTTTTTTTTATCAATTTTTTCCCACATATCACTCTGCTCACCCTCTCTTCCCTCCATGCATTCCCTCCCAGTCATCATTCAGCCTGCCCCAATCCCATCTCTCCATCCTTTCCCCAAGGAGGGCAAGGATTCCCAAGGTGAGTCAGTTCAGTATAGTGTGTTCATTTGATATAGGTCTGACTCCCTCTTCCCAATATTAGGACTGGGTTAGATGTTCCTCCTTAGGGAATGAACTTCACGGTGCCAGCTTGTGCACTATATAAGAACATAGTCTGATCTTATTCGAAATTGTTCTACATACTGCCCATGCCAATGACAGTCATCTACCTTTGGAGGGTTTAGTTCCTTTTCCTGATGGTTCCTCAGTGGCTGCTTAGTATTGAGTGAGCTCCCCAAAGCTCCACTTGTTGAAGATGCTTTCTTTATTTCATTGTACATTTTTGCCTTTTTTTGTAAAAAGTCAGGTATTCATAAGGTGTTAATTGGGTAACATCAGGTGTTAATGTCAGGGTTTTCAATTCACTTCCATTAATCCACATGTTTGTTTTTATGTCAATACCAAGCTGTTTTTATTTCTGTAGCTCTATAGTAGAGCTTGAAGTCAGGGAAAGTGATGCCTCTAGAAGTTCCTTTATTGAAGAGGATTATTGTGGTGATCCTAGGTTTTTTTTTTTTTTTTTTTTTTTGGTTTTTTTTTTTTTTTTGTTTTTTTATTGTTTTTCCACATGACCTTCAGTCTAATTTGTTAGAGGTCTGTAAAAAAAATGTGTTGGGGTTTAAATGGGAATTGCATTAAATCTGTAGATTGTTTTTGGTAAGAAGATCATTTTTTCTATGTTGATTCTACTTATCCAAGACCATGGGATATTTTTCCATTTTCTGACATCTTCAACTTATTTCTTCAATGACTTAAAGTTCTTACCATAAATGACTTTTACTTTTTTGGTTAGAGTTGCCCAAGATATTTAATATGGTTTCCAGCTTTTTACAAAAGTTGGAATGCTTCCCTAATTTCTTTTTCAGCTCTTTTATCATTTGTGTATAAGAGAGCTTTTTTAAATTTAATATTATATGCAGCCATATTGTTGAAGGTATCTATCAGCTATAGGATTTTTCTGGTAGAGTTTTGAGGGTAATTTATATATAGTACCGTATTATCAGCAAATAGCAAAAGTTTGACGTCTTTCTAATTTGCATCATCTTCATCTCCTTGGGCTGTCTTATTGTACTAGCAATAGATATGGGAAGAATAGACAGCCCTGTCTTGTGCCTGATTTTAGTGAGATGGCTTTGAGTTTCTCTTCATTTAGTTTGCTGTTGACTGTTGGATTTCTGTATATTGCCTTTATTATGTTTATTTATGTTTCTTGTATCCCTGATCGCTACAAGACCTTTATCATGAAGGAATGCTGGATTTTGCCTAAGGCTTTTTCAGCATCTAATGAGATGATCATGTGATTCTTTTCTTTCAGGTTATTTGTATGGTGGATGAATTTGACAGATTTTTTATGTTGAATCATCCCTCATGAAGGAGATTGGTCTGTAACTTTCTTTCTTTGATGCATTTTTGTGTGGTTTTTATCAGGGTGACTGTAACCTCATAAAAAGAAGGGGGGATAGGGGAATACATGGATAAAAATGATGTTTTTTATTAAAAAAATAATAAAATGAAGAAAAAATAATGAAAATAAAACAATTTTTGTAAAAGAAGTTATTTTGTTTTTCTCTTAAAATTCAATATAGCATTGCTGTTATCAAATGTATAATTAGTGTGGTGATTGATTACAGGTATGTTCTGACCCTTAGAGTGGCATTGATTTCTACTGTGATCATAAGATTACTTAAAATGTGATAACTGAATTATTAAAAATTGTATGGTCATCTAAAAACAGAATTTGTCAGTGTTCTTTCTGTTTCTAATGAGTGGAAAAATTTGAGGAATATTAATATTAGTTCATCAAAATTCTGGTAGAACTCTGTGTTAAACTATCTGGTCCTGGGCGTGGTTTGTTTGGGAAACTTTTAATAACTGCTTCTATTTCACTAGGGGTTAGAGGTTTATTTAAATTATCTGATTTTTATTTAATTAATAAATAAAATAAATAAAAGATAAATTTTTATTTATTTAAATTTATTTATTTGATTTTAATTAATTTTATTTAATCTATCCAGAAAACTGTCCATTTATTTTAGGGTTTTTTGATTTTACAGAGTACAGGTTTTTAAAATATGACCTGATAATTTTCTGGATTTTCTCTGTGTCTGTAGTTCTGTATAACTTTTCATTTCTGCTTTTGTTAATTTGGATGTTTTCCCTCAGGATTTTTGATTAGTTTGGATAAGAGTTTGTCTATCTTGTTGACTTTCTCAAAGAACCAACTCTGTTTCAGTGATTCTTTGTATTGTTCTGTTTATTTCCATTTTATTGATTTCAGCCCTGATTTTGATTTATTTCCTGCTATTTTCTCCTTCTAGGTGAGTTTGTTTCTTTTTATTATAAAACTTTCAACTGTGTTGTTAAGTCTACTGTGTGAGATTTCTCCAAATTTTTTATGTGGACACTTAGTGCTATGAACTTTCCACTTAGCACTTTATTAATCATGTCCTATAAGTGTGGGTATCTTGTAGAATCATTTTTCTTAAATTCTAGGAAGCCCTTTATTTCTTTATTTGTCTCTTTCCTGACCCATATGTGGTTCAACTGAGAGATGTTCAGTTTCCATGACTTTATAGGCTTTCTATGGTTTGTGTTGGTATTGAACTCCAACTTTAGGCCAAGGTGATCTGCTAGGATACAAATGTTAGTGAAATTTTTTGTATCTATTCATATTTGCTTTTTGACCAAGTATGTGATCAATTTAAAAAAAAAGTTTCAAGGGATGCTAAGAAGATATATTACTTGGTATTTGAGTGAAATGTTCTGTGTATACCTGTTAAGTCCATTTGAGTCATATTTCTCTGTTAAATTTCTGTCTGTGAGACCTATTCAGTGGTGAGATTTGGGTGTTTTAGTCTGCCATTATTGGTATGTGGGGTTTGATATGTGATTTAAGCTTTATTAATGTGTCTTTTACATATGTGGGTGCCTTGTATTTAGGACATAAATGTTCAAGATTAACACTTCATATTGATGAATTTTTTAAATGAATATGTAAAGTCCTTTCTAATCTCTCTTGATTGATTTTTAGCTTGAAGTATATTTTGTTAGATATTAGAATAGCCATACCAGCTTGTTTCTTAACTCCATTTGATTAAAAAGTATTTTCCCAACCCTTTACTCTGTGGTAGTTTCTGTCTTTAAAGTTAAGGTGTGTTTCTTGTATGCAGCAGAAGGATGGATCCTGTTTTCATATCCATTGTTAGCCTGTGCCTTTGATTGGTGAATTGAATCCGTTGATATTAAGAAATATTACCAGCCAGTGATTGCTAATTCTTGTTATCTTTGGGGGTAATGTGCATTTCCCTTCTTTGGGGTTCCTTGCTGTAAAATTATCTCTTTCTTATGGTTTCATGAGTGCATCTAACTTCCTTAGGTTAGAGTTTTCTTTCTAGTGCTTTCTGTAGGGCTGGATTTGTGTAGGTATTGTTTAATACTGATTTTGCCATGAAATATCTTATTTACTCCATCTATAGTGATTGAAAGTTTTGCTGATTACAGTAGTCTGGGCTGGCATTCGTGGTCTATTAGTGTCTACATAATTTTTGTTCGAGACCTTCTGTATTTCATAGTTTCTATTGAGAAATCAGGTGTTATTAAGATGGGTCTGCCTTTGTAAGTTATTTAGCCCTTTTCCTTTTCAGCTCTTAATATTCTTCCTTTATTCTGTATCTTTAGAGTTTTGATTATTATGTTCTAAGCAGACTTTTTTGGGTGGGATTGTCCAGTCTATTTGGTGTTCTTAAGGCTTCTAGTATCTTTATAAGCCTCTTTCTTTTTTTAGATTGGAAAAGCTTTCTTCTATAATTTTGTTGATTATATTTTATGTGCCTTTGAGCTGTTCTTCTTCTCCTTCTTCTATTCCCATTCTAAGATTTTTTTCCTTTCATGGTGTCTCAGATTTCCTGGATGTTTTGTGTTATGACATTTTGGCTTTAGTGTTTCCTTTGACTATTTCCACTATTGTATCTTCCTCTCCAGAGATTCTCTATCTCTTGCACTCTGTTGGCTATGCTTGCATCTGTGGTTCCTGTTCATTTACTCACACTTTCCATTTCCAGCGTTCCCTTGGTTTGTGTCTTCTTTATTGTTTTTAACTTTAAGTGTTGAACTATTTGCTTACCTGTTTGACTGCTTTCTCTTGGTTTTCTTGGCTTTCTTTAAGGATTTATTGATTTCTTCAAATTTTTTTGCTTGTCTTTTCCTCTATTTCTTTAAGATAGTTTCTTTTATAAATTTTCTTTTAACGGTTTCTATCACCTCCATAATGTTATTTTAATGTCATTTCCTTCTAATTCTTCTACATTGGAATGCTCAGGTTTTGCTATTACAAAGCCACTATATTCTGCTGGTTGTTCTTCATGCTATTGTTTGTATTCTTGAACTGGTGTCTGTCCACCTCTTCCTTGAATTGGTATAGGAAATGTATGTGTCTTACGGAGCTTCTCTTGGTCCACTGGGGTTGGTGTATTCTATGTTACAGAAGAACTGTTCTAGGTTCAATAGGAGCTGACTGGTTCTGTGTCTCTGAGAGCCACTCTTGGTCAAATAGGAGCTGACCAATTTGGTCTCAGAAGGCAGCTGAAGTAGCAGGGTGATGGTTGGGTTTGAGGGATGGGGTTGGCCTTGTAGATTTCAGAGTCTGATAAACTGGGATGTTAATAGGGGATACCAACCCACAAGAGTCTTCCCATCTGGTCTGCAATTGGGGAAGTAATGGGTAGGAGTAGGGGTCTATGGTTGTGTCCCTGAGGGCTAGGTCCAGGAGACTTTAGGTTCCAATTGGGCTAGGTGACGTGTCACTCACAACTTGATCTCATAGGTGTAGCAGGAGGTTTCTGGCCTGGACTTTCAGGCCTAGCCTCTGGGTTTTGGCCCACAGACCCACAGTCCCACAGAAACACACAGATGCATTCAATAGTTTTAGACTGATTGGACCAAAGCCTAGGCATATAACTTGCTAGCTCTCTACCCTTCATCTAACCCATGTCTCTTATCTTGTTCATCCATGAGGCTCGGTACCTTTTCTTAGAGGAGCATAGTTGTCCTCTGCTTCTTCTGGCTTCTCTCTGGAGTTCTGCCCTGTGCTTCCTGTTCTCAAAGTTTTCTTAGTCTGGTATCCCCGCCCACACTTCCTGCCTGCCTTTGGCCAATCAGTGCTTTTCATTAAACCAGTGGGTGGGATAATTATTTACAATGAAACAACACAATCTCCCACACATAGGAGCTGGCTAAATCTGTGTCTTAGGGAGCCACAGGGGTCACAGTGTCATAAGTGAGTTTGGGAGATGGGGTTCGACAAACTGGGGCATTAAAGGGGGATACCAGCCTGATGGACTTTTCCCAGCTGGCTGCAATTGAGGCAGCAATGGCTTGGAGTAGATACCTTGCCCAGTCTTAATACAAAGGAGATGCTTAGTCTTACCACTACTTGATGTTGTCACCTGCTTATTGATACTACTTGTTGATACCTGCCTTTTTCTGAACAGAAACAGAGGAATGGATTTGGGGGGGAAGGGGCAGAAGGGAGGTAGGTTGAAGAAATGGACATATTCATGGACAGAGACACAAAAATTGTTTTTGAACATATGGCTAACTGCTTTTAATACCACTCCTAGTTTGAAAAACATAGTTAGGAAAACTGTCATTAAAGACTTATAGGTAAGCCTCACAATGCAGTTTGAAGAAAATAATAGGAAAAATGCTATCAGACATTGAAATGTCCATATGTATTTTGTATAGGATCCCAAATTACTAAGAAGGAATTGGGATTATATTAAAATATAACAAAGCTTCTATGCCATAAAAAAATTAGGAATAAAAGACAAACTATTGAACTGGAAACTTTCTGAAAACTATATATCTCCAGAAACTATAAAAAATTGGTAATATATGGACATATATGTTTTTCATGAGAAGGCACACAAAGATCCAGAAGGTACATGAAAAAATCCTCAGCATCACTGATTTTTAGGGGAATGCAAATCAAGCCATAATGAAACAGTACATCACTTTAGTAAGAATAGCTGTTATCAAAATGACTAAGTGCTGGCAAGTATGTGAAATAACGAGAACATTTACAAAATGTTGGTGGGAATGCAAATTAGTATAGTCATTAGTGGATACTGTGAGGCATCCTCAAGAGCTCGCCTAGTACAACCATCTCATGCAGCAGTTGCACTGCTGCACATATTGTCATAGGAATCCAAGTCAGTGTGTCAAACTTGCACACCTTCATGCTCATTACAGCACAAGCTGTGGTATGTGGTGATGTGCTTAAAAAATATCCTGAAATATTAAAGGCTTACCTTTAAGTCTTTAATCTAACTACGGTGGTTTTCCTAACTATGTTTTTCAAACTAGGGAGTGGTATTAAAAGCGGTTAGCTATATGTTCAAACACAATTGTGTCTCTGTCCATGAATATGTCCATTCAGGTAAAGATTGTAGGTCTCGGCCTGACCTTGAGCTTAATTCTGGAGGGCCTGGGCCTTGGTTTCAAGTTTAAGGAAGTTAAAAATCATCTGCCTCTCCTTTCTTCTGGCATGGATCTGAACTCTAAGCTCTTCATCTCAGAGTCGGAAGACAGGTGTGAGAATGACAGCCCTCTTCTTTCTAAGTTCAATATAACACTATATTTTGTTTGTTTGTTTGTTTTTTGTTTATTTAACAACAGCCTCTGACAGCACCTTGTCCTAAATCCAACATTTCTACAAGATTTTTTTTTCATGTGTATCACAGGAGTAACACATTCATTTATGTGTGTTCTGATTTCTTGTCACTTAAATCAGTAAATAGAGTAAAATCTCACTGTCTAATATCTATATGTTTTTACTTCTAAGAAAAGTTGAAGTCCCAGTTCAGTTATAAATTGAAGCTACCTTTGGAGTTGGAATGTGGTTCTCTCTTTCTGTAAACCCAAGCAATCTTGTTAAAGGAAAACTGCAAAATCTCTGTATTATATCTGAAGAGCCACGTGATATGGAACAGAAGAATAACCAAAATTAATAGATTACTCTATTGCTACTAATCTTATGATATATAAAATTAATAAGAATAATATGTATATGTTTTAAAATTTTGTGGTGATATTAATGTTCATATAGAGTAATAATTAACTCTTGAAAGAAGACTTCATCTAGCTTTCTGTATATTGTTTTGGGTTTGAGTTTCAGTTTTCTGCAGTAAACCATGACCATGCCTACCTTTGAAGATCAGAGACTAGTGACACATGCCTTTAATGTCAGCACTTGGAAGGCAGAGATCCTCTGGATTTCTGTGATTTCAAGGCCAAACAGAGCCAGTCAATGATGGCTCACACCTTTAATCCTAGCACTAGAAATGTTGAATGGGGAAGTAAGATAGATGGGCAGGGAAAAAAACATAAGGCAGGAGAAGGCAGCAGTTCTTGTCTTTTCCTTGAGGACTCAAGGAGATCGGACCTACCTGGTTGGACCTGAAGACTTTTCTGGGTGAGAATTGGCTGTGGTTTGTTTCCTGTTTCTCTGATATTTCAGCTTTTCCCCAATATCTGGCTCTGGATTTTATTCTGTACTAAATAGAACATGTCTGTCAGTGTCTTTATGCTAGAGCCTAGGGCCAGCAATATGATCAGTGGTAAAAGCAGCAGCCACCAAATCTGAAGACTTGAGTTTAATCTCCTCCCCTCTTCTGGATTGTTTTCTAAGACTCCAACTTTCACGGGTTCTCTATGGCATGAGGCCTCCCTATAAACATGTAAATTAAACAAATAAAACTGTAATAAATTGATAATAAAAAGAAAGCTAGAATAAAAGATTTTCATTATTTGTAAATTGAAAAGTGATGTTTTATAGGAGATGAATATGTTTTACCTCATTAAATACTATATAATGCATTACTGAGTTAACACATAATACATTATTAATGTTTAAAATCACACATTTCATTTAAAGCCTTAATGACAAAATATGCAAATTGACAGTTACAGAGAATTAAAACATGTTTTCACAAACATAGTATTTAAACTTCATTCTTATTTTTGTTTAGTTAAAGAGGATAAAACTTGTAAAAATATAAAGATCCATTCAAAAAAATAACACATGTAATCATTACACATGAAGATGAAAAATATATAAAATGTCTCAAACTGTGATATTTCTGGTCATAATAATGCCAATATCTTTTAAAAATTTATATATATATACCCAAAAGCAAATAAGAAGTTCATAACATAATTATGTAGAGCCTATGAAGAAATTAACAAGACTACAATACAATTATATGCAACAACAGTAACTCTGACTAACATAATATTGAGAAACAGAATTCAAATGTGAAGAAATATGTGATATAATATTCTTTGATAGAAAAAGTTTCAAATCTGTCAAAACAAGTGGATTTCTAGACAAATTACAAATTCAGGGCAGTAACTGTTTCTGGACAAAGGTTTAATGGAGTTTGTAGCAGTAGAGCAAAGAGGTAAAGGCTCTAATGAAGCAGTGGTGTCGTTCTATTAGGTAATGGGAAACAGGTTGTAGGTATTTGATGCATAGCTTCCTCTTAATTGAGGGACTTGGCTCTGAGAAGACTCATACAAATTTCTGTCACTCTTACTTCTAACATATTTGGTTGTGTCTCCGTTGCTACTAACATTATAATATTTTTAAATTAATTTTAAACTATTAATACCTAAATATCTATAATTTGTGGATAGTTTTAAAATCTGTGAGATGAATTATGCATTTACTATTCTTGATTCATGAATGAAGATGAAGATTCAGAATGTATATCATGATTATTTCAATGACTATACTGAAAATCATGACTATATATACCACAAAACTGAAGACCCTTATATCTTACTGTACAAGAACTAGTATCTTAATGTTCTAGACTGTACTGGCTATTCTTATGTCAACTTGATGCAGGCTATAGTTATCTGAAAGAAAGGAATATAAATTGAGAAAATGCCATTATAAAATCTAGCTGTAGGGCATTTTCATAAATAGTGGTCAATGGGATAGGGCTAAGTCCACTGAGGAAGGTGTCATCCCTGGGATGGTCTTGAGTTCTATAAGAAAAATATTGAGTAAGCCAGGAGAAGCAAGCCAGTAAGCAGCACCCTTCCATGGCCTCTGCTTCAGCTCTTGCTTCAAGATTTCTTTCCTGTTACAAGTTTCCATCCTGCACTTTATTCAGTGGTAGACCACAATGCAGAAACATAAAATAAACCCTTTACTCCCCAACTTGCTTTTTAGTCGTGGTGTTTCTTCCCAACAGCAAAAATCATAACTAACAGATTATATAATAGTTCATAAAAGTGTAACTATGTGAAAAAGCAAAATATTTCATTATTAGTACAAAAGCAAAAGAAAAGAAAACTGTACACTTGTCACATTTCATAAGACACTTTTTCTTAACACTGTTTAAGCCTGTAGAGAAGGTATGTAGAATTAACTACATGAGTAAGGTGATTAGATAAAAGAAATGAGTAAAATTTGATTCAGCTTTTAACTACTGCCTTGATTTTTTTCCCTATTAGGCCATGTACATTCTAGATGTTGCTTTTACATCTAGATAGTGTTTTCTATCTTTTAATATTTAGATTTTTGACTTGGCTAAAAAATTACACATTGAGTATTTGATGGATGAGGTTATCATTACCACTACATTGGCACTTTTAGTGATATGGTGAAGCAATATGCAGAGAAATTTAGACCTGCAATAAAATGTATTCCCAAATACATTTTATACTCTCGGCATATTCTCTCAATTTCTGGAAATCAGAAAACAGTTTTTCATTTCAGATGCATTAGTACTAAACTAGAACAGTCACACATACACACACACACACACACACACACACACACACACACACACACACACACACACACACACACACACACACAATAGTTTAGAAGCCTGAGGGAAAGGTTTCCACTTGGGTTCCAAGCTGTCACTCTTCTATTCAAGCTTCAGAAGTGTCAGAGCTTCCTTTGTTCCACAAGAGGCTTACTGGAACCACTGCACACTGTCAACTCCAGGCAAATCCTTTATCAGTACATCCTTTTGAAACTGTCATTGAACTGCAAGAACCTAAGGAGTGATAAGCATTAATAAAACTCTGTCCCTTTCATCCCTCTGCCATTCAGGTTTATTGCTGGATTCTTTATCTAAACTTGGGTTTTAAAGTCTAGACAAATGCAGTTCTTGCCTTCAAAAGTATTGCTTAACCCAGCTTGTAGTGAGATGTGTCGGTTTCTTTAATCATTTATTGAATTAATCAATATTTTCTTGTGAGCACCTTTGCACTGTAGTTGTAAAGATTTAGTATCATTTGTTAGAAAAATATCCTTTATGAAACAAATAATAAAAATATTGATAAGTGGCTAAGTTGTATATGTTTATATTATTATTACAAATGTTTTTATATGTGAACAACACCTGCATATACACACTTATAGCTTCACTAATACTTAGCAAAAATAAATTGTGATGTGTTTTTAATAACATTTAAACAGGTAGAAATGTCTTTTAATTTACTTTGTTACATAAAAAATCAAAATTGTAGCCTCTTTATTCTTTCAATATCCATTTGTTTTACATACTTTACATATAATAAATATGTGTGTATGTATGTGTGTGTATATATACATCTCAGATACATAAAATTGGAAATTAAAATAATGCCATTTGTTTGCATATTTATTGAATGTTTGATTTGGTAGAATTATTTTCATATTTCAATTGTTTTTAAAATGTGGAAACTAGTACTAAAATATGCCATGAAATTACTTTAGCATTCTTAGTAGGTGTTTTTATATGTGAAACATATGTTATGCATAAATATATATTTGGATAATTATATTAACTGTTATATTACAGTTTTATATAGAATATTATTCATCTACTATAAGACTCTATAAGTATATTTTAATTCCAAATACTCATTCAGTTTTTATTGAACCAGATTAAGGATTAGGATTTTAGAACTCTCTTGTTCCTAATTTGTATGGCAAGTTATTCAAACAGAAGTCAGAATACACTGTTGATTGAATAGGCTTCAAAAGATAAATTGTGTCTGCTGTGTGTTTTTACAAGCCTACTTCTGTGTACTAGGAATGATCTTTGCCTATCAGTTCATTTTTTCATCTGCATGAGAGAGAAGGAGATATGTATGTGTTCATTTATTTGTATGTACATAATTTTGTTACTGAAATAGGTCTATTTCATTTGTTTGTAAGTACCTCAAGACAGTAAATCATAATGCTCCTATAAAACTCAGAGAGCAGTCTTACCAGACAGGAAGTCTTTGCTCCCAGGCAATTGCTCCTGGCTGTTACAACTATGTGGATAACTAGTGGATACAATAAGTTTTAGGGCTTTGTGAGCCTGCTAAGAGTCATGAGCTTCCTGAGCCTTGCAGGATTATTTCCCCAGCCTTACGAGACTCCCTCGACTCTCCAACAGGAAATGTTGCAATTTAATGGAAATGGCTGCAAAACAACAATCACTTCACTTGTCCTTGGTTCCCGCGAGTCTCTCTTGTCACCCAAGTTGTCAAATAACATTACATTGGAAAAAATTGAAATTTATAAATTTCAGCATATATTTACTATCTCTCAATTCTGTTTGCTCTCTGCTAAATAGAAAAATACTCTTATTTCTATAAATATTTGGTAGAGTAAATGAAAATGGTCTACCATAAGCTTATAGATTTGAATGCTTGATAACCAGGGCATGGAGCTGTTTGAGAAGGATTTGAGGTATTAGAAGGTGTGACTTTATTTTTCAAGTATATATGGCCTGAGTGAAATGAGTCACTAGAGATAAGATTTGAGGTTATAAAAGCCCATGTTAGCCTGGTATGTTCTTTCTCTCTCTCTCTCTCTCTCTCTCTCTCTCTCTCTCTCTCTCTCTCTCTCTCTCTCTCTCTCTCTCTCTTGCTGCTGGTGGATCAGAGGACAAAACTCTCAGCTTCAGTTACTACAGTGTCTGTTTGCTTCCCACATGATAATCATGGACTAACCATTTAAAACTATGAGTAACAACCCCCTCCAGCTAAATGCTTTAAAAAAAAATACAAGCTGCTTTAGTCACGGTGTCTTTTAATAACAGTACGATGTTGGTACCAGAAATTCGTTTGAATCTAATTGGCCTGACTGTACTGTTTGTTGAATATGAAAGACTTTGGGACTTTGAACTAGAAGAGCAGTTTGAACTAGTGGAGCTTTAAGTAAACTTAGTGGACTATCTTAGTAGCAGTGTGGAAGACAGTGCTGAAGGCCAAGTGAACTGTGGGGTTGCAGCTCAAGAGACTTCAGAAGGGAAAAATATTTTCAATTGGCTTAGCGACAACTTAATATGTTCTCAAAAAAAATTAATAATGTAGCTTCTTCTTTTGTTCTTATCTTAAATATCTGCCTGAACCTGATTTAAAGAGTTGGTATTGACGTTGTTGGCAGAGGAGATTTCAAGACAGCCTAGTATTGACTGTGTCATATGATTATAAGTGATCACTCTTATATAAATATATATAAATAGAAGCAAGTGAGGAAAAAAGAACAATACAAATTGTATAGTTTGAGGGAAAAAAAATAAGATGCAGCATAATCCCTAGACTCCAACACAGCCCTAGGTTGACAGACCCGGCTTAGTCAGAGACCTCCAATAGTAACATGAGCTTTGCACCATAGACAACAGAGTCTCAATAGAAACTTTGGATGAAAAACTATGGTGACTTTGACATTGGACTGAATGTGTTTTGCATTATTATACAGCCGCAAGACATTGGAGACCAGAAAATAGAATATGGCATTTAGAATGGCAATGGCCCCCGTAGGTTCAAACATTCAAATACTTAGTCACCAGGGCATGCATGGAACTATTTGAGGAAAATTAGAAGGATTAGGGGATGTGGTCTCATTAGAGAAAGTGTGTCCCTTGTAGTGGTTTTGAAGTTCTGAAAACCTGAAGTAAGCCAAATCTCTTGTGGATTATGATATAAAACTCTGAGTTACTGCCCCAGAACCATGCTTGTCTGTTTCCTACCACGACAAGCATGAACTAACCTTCTAAAACTGTAAGCAAGCCCTCAATTAAATGCTTTAAAAATATAAATAAGTGTTGCCTTGGTTATGATGTTTCGTTACAGTAATAGAAGGGTGTGTAAGACAAAGTACAAAGCTTTATCTTCTTTGGATGCCACTATGTGCCTTTATTCTAAAGTTCCTGCTTTTCAGCTTTCAAGGAAATCCCAGAGACCACCTTATCTTTAAGCTTCTCTTTCCCACAGTGCATTTTGTCTTAATTTTACTTCATAATTCCATTCTACTCTTCATAAAGAAGCATCCATTGTCTCAACTAAAGATTACCACCCAACCAATCTATCCATTCTACTCTCATAATGTAAGTTCTTTTCTTTTGCAGTTTGATACAGTTTCTTCTTTTATAATGGATTCTTTGGGAATTTCACACCATGAACCCCAATCCCACTCATTTACCAGTCCATCTGTATCAGCCCTTCATCCTTTAAGTATTTTCCCAAGTAAAACTAAAACATCATAAAAATAAGATAAAAATAAAAACAAACAAATAAAAAAAAAACAAAAAACACTTTGCTCTTCTAATTTTCCCTGCCTCTCCATTCATCCTACTGCCATAGGGAGCTGCTGTGTATCATGCAGTATAACCTTTTGTACAAGCAGGTTTTCTTGCAAATATTTGTGATGTATTATGTCATTGATCAGGTTCAAGTTCTCTGTCTTTTAATACACCATCAATACTGGGACCCACCCCAAGACTTTTCTCAGATATCCTACTATTGCCTTAGTCATAGGGATCCTGCAGCTTCGATGTACTAGGAGCCACCAACAGACATCATAGGGCTGTGGACTCAGACATGGCCCTCAGCAGCAGCTTGGACCGGGTTGACACCAGGACCAGAGGTAGCAGTGAAGGCCACTCAGATCAGTATGCTCCGGGCTGCAGCACATCCTTTTGTCACAAACATGGCTACAGGTGGCATCATAGAACCCAAGCATCCATGTGGTCTTTTGTGGCAACATGGGTCATGGACATCAAAACACACTTTGGCTGTGGCAAGACCATAAAGCCATACATGATCCTTGGCTGCAGGCCAATCATGGGTGTGTCCAGGCCACTCAGATCAGGAATAACCCTTTTGTGGCATGGCCTTCTGGGACCAATATGGTCACATGTGGTGACCCAGATTCTGAGTACTTTACTTTCTTTGGCCATAACAGAACCATGGTTATCAACAAAGACCAAGGCTGCAGCAAAGCCATGGACCAATATATGGCTCTTGGCAGCAGCCCAGGCCCAGATGACACCATGGCCCCAGGTGACAAGCAGGCCTCCCACATCAGCCTCTTCCTTACATGACCTTCACCTCTTCATATCTGCCTCTCTCCACAGGACATGAACCATCTGCATTTTTTTCTCTCACTCTCTCTCATACTCTACCATACATTTTCTCAATATAATGGTGCCTGACCACTAACAGCCCCAGGCAGATGTGTGTGTATGTGTGTGTCTCCACTCACCTGATCCTAATAGTGCCCAGAAGACCCAGGGTTTCCTCTCCACACCCAAGGCAAACGGCCCCAGGCAGGCATGTGTACGTCCATCTCTACCTGCTCCATCCTCATCATTAATATAGTTTCTTCATCTCTTTACTGAACAGTTTCTCTCCTAAGCTCATTCTTGTTTTATTTTGTATGTGAAACAATATTTCTCTTCCGATTGAATTCAAACTTCTCAAAACCTAGTAAGAATATGTTTTAAGTTCTCCTACTCACTACAAATACAGAACTAATAGAAATCTTATCTTTAAATCTACCAACTTCATCACACTTAAAAGACAATTTATATTGCTTTTGGTTTTAGTATAAATAAAACATGTATTATAGATTTATAGATTTAAATTCCTCTAAAATAAATTTCACTCATTTTAGGACATACTCATGATTATTGATAGCAGGGTTCACAGACTATTGTATACTTACTCACCCAGTAGCACTATAGGAAAGTTTGACACATGAACTTATAACTGTATCTGCAAATTTGAACACGATCAAGGCCCACAAAATCCAAGCATGGATTGGAGTGAGGCACGCAAAGTCCTACTCTTGACTGATGAACCATGGCAATTATGGCTAAAGATGAAAGAGTCACTTGACTTCAGGGCTGTGCCTTTGGAGAGTCTACCCATGTCCCATTGTATGTCCCAATCCTGATCTATAGATAGGCAACACTAAGTGAACTCAGTGGATTTAATATTATATCATAGGGAATTGAGAGGAAATGGTGATTGGGGAACAGGAGCAGAACTGGAGAGAAGAGAATTGGGATATGGGTTATATCAATATCATATGAATGTGTGAAATTCTGAAAGAAGAAAACAATTAAACCAAGGTACAGAAGAGTTCTATAACCCCTAAAACTTCTGTCCTTGTGTTGAATGCATTTTCCTACACCAACTCTAAGTAAACATGACTAAACTAAGCAATTAGTGTTTTGGGTCTTCTCCTGGATGCTTTCCCATTCACCATGCTGTGAGAAACCTTTGCTTTATGGGTGTCAAACCTGTTGACCTATTTGTTTTTATTTCTAGTTTATTATTCTTGTAAATAATACTGCTGTTAACATTTCTATTTAAGTTTGTATGTGTAAATGTGTTTTCATATCTCTTAAGTAAATATTTATAGTTGAATTGCTGGGACATGCATTATATACAAATATAACTTTATAAGATACTGCCACAGTATTTTTGTGATATGTACTTATCATTTTGCCTTTTCAGTAACAATGCTTGAGGATGATATTACCACTACAGCAGATTTCTCAGAAGCAGTGCTGTCAATTGAAAAATTCTTTGTCATAGAAACATGCTTGTGCAGGTTGTGTGAGTCACAACATCTCTATCCTCACACTGTAAGCATCAAGAGCGAAGTTGTGCGGGGTATGGTGGCCCATAGCTTTAATCTCAGTACTCAGGAAGTGAAGGCAGACAGATCTCTATGAGTTTGAGGCCAACCTGTCTACAAAGTGAGTTCTAGGACAGTCAGGAATATACAGAGTAACCCTGTCTTGAAAAAAAAAATAGAGAGAGAGAAAGAGAGAGATACTCTCCACCTATAGAAAACAGCTTCTAGATAATGACAGCCACATGCTCCCCAGAGGCAGTAGTTTTCTCAAGTAGAAGATCAATGTTCTCATTTTAACCAATAATTAGACTTCACAGCCCTTTAATTTTACCGAATAAATATGGAAATAGTGTTACAGTATTGTTGTGTTTGCCACAGTTTGGATCTGGAATTTCCCACAAAAGTCTGTTTGTGAAGGCCTTCTTTCCTGATTAGAACTACTGGGAAACTGGAAAACTGTAAGGAACATTGCTTAGCAGAAAGGGTTTAGACCATAAAGACCACCATCAAGTGACAGGCTTGGACCACCATGAAGCTGGTGTTAGATGAACATCATTTTATGTCTGTACTCATGTTCCTGTCACTCTCTCCAATAATGGAATTGGTAGACTGCAGAGGAAAGCAAGAGTAACTTTGTTTTATTCACCATGGCCTTTCAGTAATAACTATTTGAATAAAAAAGACCTCTGAGGCCTTTGTGCTGAGGAAAGATGCTAATGGGGTGACTGATATGTATCCCAGCTCTCAGTACTCAGAATGCTTCCCAGTGCCTACAAGGAGCATAGTTAAAGAAAAAAATGCCTTTTTAGACAAGTAAAAATTGCTTAGTCAAGAGCCCTACTATACCCAAGACTGCACCTAATAATCAGAACTTGGTGACATCCCTCACTCAAGATTACCAAACACAGTCCTAGAGATCATGACACCTACTGGACAGTCTATAAGCAGAGACCAAGAGCAATGCTGTGCCCTGCACATCTGGAGAGATGCCACTTTGATCTATCCTGTGGCTGGAGAGTCTCTCCTAGTATCCTGACCCTTGAATCAGAAAATTCTGTTAGAGTCTGGGCCTGACCTTCAGCTAAGATATGTCACAGAGATGAGCAGCCTTGGGGAGATAGGCTTAGGACTATAGTTAGGAGTTTAGAATGTGGACCTAGTGTGATAGCCCTCAGCATAATAAAATATAACTTTTGTTATACTATGTGTGTCTGTCTTTTTGCTTTCAACAATAATAGCAACAGCCCAATGATCATAATAATATTAATTAATAATTATGAATATTAGAAGGAAAAGAAAGCATAAGAACTTAATTATTCAGCATGTATAATAAAATATCCAATGATATTAAACTTTGAGTCTTAATATACATGTAAATTGACTTATTCAAGTCCATTATAAGGAAACGGAAGTTCAGTTCTGTATACATATGTAAATACATGGTCACAGACTAACCACAAAAGTATTATGACCATGTAGGCTTATTTACATAATATTTCCAGTTAATGCAGTACTACTAGTCACTTTTGAGTGACTGACACTGGATGCATTGAAATTTATTCCCCGTCTTTGTGAGATTCAGTTTTCATATATACTTTGTTTCTTCCGTTAGTACTATACCAATCAATAATGTTCTTTTTTAACTCTAATTTAAGCATTAGATTCTGTCATTAAAACAATCATGTAAACTTATTTTTCAGCAGTGTCTGAAACTTGCCCACACTAGTGTTAAATCATCCTGGTTTTCTTTTTCTAAACTTTTAGCAAACAAGATTTATGGTATCCCCAGTGTTACAAAAGCAAGCTAACACCATTTCCATATAGAGGACAGTGGTTACTCCACAGCAAAATCAAAGAACATCAGCTACCTTCCACGTTTGCATCTGCAAAAGTTGCTTGCTCAACACCACAGTATTTGGGATGGATGATTGGTAAAGTGAACTTTGACCCATGGCTGCTACAACCTTCACAGTTATGGAATGACAACTCCATAATCACTATTATGAAAGGCTGATAACACACAAATGCTGTCCATTTGTCACTCAGAGGAGAGTAAGAAGCTTCTAAAGCAAAATAAATTAAGAAAGAAAAAAACAAAAACAAAAGTATATAAGAACGCATGCAACAAACTTTCCAGGGATTAGGCTTCTACATCCTGTTGAAGGTAAGTATGCAAGAAAATGGGAAATACTCTCTAACTCATAACTCTGGGATCTTCAAGACGAAGCCACAAGAGTGAATACAACTTTAAAAGACTGTGACACAAGAACTGAGTGAGACATTTGCCTTGCACACAGAGCCCCATGGAGAAGAGAAGGGTTAGCATAGGGTGCTACCAGCTGTTCTTGGTCTTCCTGTGACTCAGTGTTAGGCATTTGCAAGAACATTAAAGGGGAGCTCAACTGCTTTCTAGAAGGGACAACAGATTTCCTCTGCATGGCAGTGGGTGGCTGAGCCTCGATGGTGCCCGTGCAAAGCTACAGCTCTTTGCAGAAGACTTACCCAAGTTTAACCTCCCATACCTCAATTGTGACAATTTCTAGATATTTCTTTTCATTTTCAGAGATTCATGAAATAAGAATGTCAGCGTTTTTTTTTTTTTTTGTTTGTTTGTTTTTTTTTTTTTTTTTTTTTTTTTCTACTCTGGATATAAATAAGCAACTCTTCTTGGCAAAGTGTTTCTTTAAACTCACTCAAATTCCAATATAAGTGTCAGAACACAGGGTAGAGGCAGCATGGGAGGATCTGGGCAAGGGATCAAGTTCTGTTTGGTGAGAATCTAATGGCTTCCTGGGATCTCAGGGGAAGTAAGTGGTTTGGAACAAGATGGCTAATGAAACTGTCAGTGCAGCTTCTGGACAAAAATGCAGCTTTCATAAAGCTGCCTGCTTTCTAACACACACACACACACACACACACACACACACACACACACACACACACACACACAACTATTCTCCTTTCATGCTGAACAAAAGTTGTATAGTTAACACTATTTGTGGTGCATTTTGGGTACATAAGGTTACCGGGGTAAGAAAAATAATTGAATAGGTTACTTTCAGTACGTTTAACAGGAAGTGTTCTGTGAGCCAGAGCTGGCTTTGCAAAAGTGCTTCCCAGTTTCTTCTTTTACTCCCATGCTCTCTGTTCTCATTTACACAGTAGCAAGGTTTCCTTCTGTCATCTGTCCTTTTAATTATTAAAACAAAAACCACAAATTTCCTTGTATTGATGTCTTGTCTCTGATTGATTTGTTAATACTCCTAACTTCTGAGCCATTGATAATTTTATAAAGCCCTTTACAGGTGGCTCCTTTCTCCCAGAATTTATGGTTAATCTGAGTCATTAACCATTTACAGTATTTTTAACCTAACTTTCATATTGAGTGAAAATATTTCCCACCAAAGATATTTCTTCCTTTAAGAAGAGTGAAATATTTACAGGGAAAGAAAAAATATAGGCTGAAGAAGTAGATAAATTAGTCATAATGGGACCAGCACTTCTGTGTAAGCAACAAAACGCTTTATCGAGTGGTACTTGTAAGCCAAATTTACCTCTGTTATTGTATAAAGCAGGTCCTCTACAAAAATTCTAAAGCAAAAAGATTCCTTTGGTTACATATAACAAAATGGCTACTGATTTATCAGAAGAGAAGCTTCAGAGATGCTTCAATTCTAAGTCAGTGCAAAGTAATATTACTTCATTTTTTATTTGTTCTCTGTGTTAATCAAAAACAAAGTGGATCCACTGAATTCCTGCTAGCAAAGTGGAACTAACCATCCTCTGCCTGTTAACTCTGCAATGCATTAAGGTCTCTTTATCTTGTATCTCCTGGATTTTAAAAGGTGAGTGTTGGTGCTGCCCACATAAAGTGGTTTTTGACATGAGTTAACATACCTAGAATACTGTTACCTCAGAGAAAACAAATTTCATAGCATATTAGTTTCTTTCTCTTGTTTTATTGAGACAGGGTTTATCTGTATAACAAACAGCCTTAGCTGCCTGGAACTTTGTCTCTAGGCCAGGCTGGCCTCGAACGCTCATGATCTTCCTGCCTCTGCCTCCTGCATGCTGAGATTAAGGGTGTGTGCCACCAGGCCTGGCTAGCTTTAGTTTCTATAGTTAAAGAGTAAGTAAAATACAGTGGAGTGTCGAATGCTATCTCAGGAACTAAGAAGGTGAACAAGTGTCTACCATAGAACCTTTCCTGCATGTTACATGCAAATAAACTTTTTCTAATAAATAAAATCAAATGTGTATTGACAAAAATAAATATCTTAATTTCTATGTAATAAAAACATATACGTGAATAAATATGCATATGTTTTTCTTTTCTTTCCCATGCTTCACACTGAGTCATGGTTTTCACTAATTCTTTTGGTTTAAAAATAATGAAATTGTTGTTAACAATCCAATAATTTCCATGCTAGACGCCATCCGTGGTGACATGAGAGGAAAGGTGTTTCCCGTGAAGCAGCAAAACCCTGTCAATGTGGCAGAGGGAGAGCTCCACTTGCCTCCGGTGACAGACGAGTAAAGGAAGTTGGAGAACACCAAATGTAAAATTTAAAAGGATTATTTTGTCCTCACTGAACCCTGCCTTACTTATACACTATATTACTTTCCAGGTGAGCATAGTTGTGTGGTGGTTTAAAATCCCACAACATCTGAATATTTAATATTACGCCAGTCCCTGGTGATCACATTTTGCATTCTTCTACTTGCTTTAATAGACTTAGGAATATAGCATCTGAGGTCAAAATCAATTACAATTCTTACTGGGATATGTTTATTCATTTCTCTTTCATCAATTTCCTCTCTTGTCTAGATATCTTAAGGTCCGTTTTAACAAATTAGTTTTTAGCTAGAAAATTTCCTAGTCTTTGATATTCAGATACTTGAAATGTAAACATCCAGGTAAATATAAGAAGCCATTTTCAAGTTATACTGTCATTGGTAATAAGCTACTGTCTTACACTTTATAAAAATGTCATTGAGCATGTAGTGGATATAGCAACATTTCATTAAGGAGCCTCAGAATAATAAAAGCAAATCAGAACTATAGGCCATCTCAATTGGCAGGATTTCATAGTACATATCCTAAATATATTATTTCTTCCTGGAGCTTGAATTTACTTTCTCATTAATGTTATCCAAATGAAAAAAAAACATATAATTAAGTAGTTATTTATAATTTACGTCTATATTACCAAGATAAAATTGAATCAGATATTCTTATATTGATTAAAAAGTTGAATGAATTTGTAAAGTGTGAATAAAACCACAATAGTCCCATTTGGAATTTACCTGAAAACTTTATTTAAAAGTCTATTGCTTCCCCCAAATCAACAACAGATCCCCTTATTAATGAAGAAGTACTTTAAATTTCATTTTAGGAAAATAAATTGTTTGATAAATAAGTATGAATTGGCAAAATTACAACCACAATTGTATGGCATGACCAAACCAAAAGACCCTACAATCCCATCACTAGACGCATGCCGGAATGTCTCATGTTCATAGCTAAGTATCATCATGGGGTCAGTTTTTTACAACTTGATCCATAAAATAAATTTTATTTTAAAAACATTCCAAACATCTATTCTGTATACATTAACAAATTATCATAAAATATTTACAAATAGTCCAAATAGACAGAATAGTCAAAATGGTACAGGGGAAAACAGTCAATAACTGACACTGATCAACTTTAAGATTTAACCTGAAGCCACAGTAATCCCGTCACTGTGCATCTGGTGAAAGAAAGAACATACAGTTAAAGGTTCACACACCACACCGGCACAACTAGGGCCAGCAAGCACCTGGGGTAAGATAAAAGTCTGATGGTGAATGGTGCTCTCCCACCTAAACATGTCATTCAAAATAAATTAGTAAGTGGATGGAAGGATAAATGGATGAAAATGTACAAACCAAAGCTTCTAGGTTTTACCACAATGGGTTTTAAAATTAGGTATAAACTATGAAACTACAAGACTTCAAGACATAGAATGAACATTTAAACAACCATTAGCATGCAATCAGATTTCGTATGCAATAGCAATATATTCCTTCAAGTAAAATTCTACCACTGACTTTCATTAACCTTACATTAGAAGTACCTGGGGATGAAGGCCCATGATCCCTCATGAGGCTGATGCCAAAGGATTGTGCATTAAAAACCCTGTTTGGGAAAAGTATGCTCTTTCTCAAAATAAAAATGAAAATAAAGAAATAGGGCTTAAAAACTAATTTCATGGTTTAATGTATGATATAGGTATTCTAAGAACATGCTCAAATGCTTCAAGCTCATAAAAGGAAGCTGTGTGTGATCAGCATGTGAGTTGGAAGAAAGAAATAAATTATAGACAAGAGTAGAATATTTGCATAATACTAATCAGATATATAACTTATATCCCAATTATGTAAAGAAAATTCTTGCTATTGAAAAATGTTCTGGTACATTGTAAAATATTTGTCCATCCTATTGGTTTAATAAAAAGCTGATTGGTCAGACACAGACAGGAAGTGTGGGTGGGGCTATAAGACTAGGAAAACTCTGGGAAGAGAAAGAAAAAACAGGACAATCCAGCAGAGAAAGACACTATCAGAGAGAGATGTCAGCAGACACAGAGGAAAGAAGACACTCATGCTGCTCTGAGAAAAGGTATGAAGTCACATGGCTAGACAGATGAATGGAAATAGATTGAGATAAGATGAAAGAATTAACTAGCAATATGTCTGAGCCATAGGTCAATCAGCATGAAGTTAATATAAGCCTTTGTGTGATTATTTGAGGCTAAGTAGCAGCAGGGAGGTAAGTGGGCCTGAACCATGGGCTAGGCTGCAAAGGCCTGGACAGAAACTTCTTACTACACTTAAAAAAATTAACTAAAATTGAACTGCATCCATTCGTCATTCCCTTTCCTCCATTCAATTCTTGCCAGCTATTCTCACTTGAACTCCTCCTATATCTCCCCGACTCTCAGTTTGCTAATGGCTATTATGGTTACACACACACATGTGAAAATACACGTGTGTGTGTGTGTGTGTGTGTATTTTCAAGAACAAATAAAAACCTTCCTGAGTCTGATTTTGCTGTTTGTATGTCATGAGACAACCAATGAAGGCACT